>VDFB02373704.1:23715-51032 GCA_007258455.2 Sequoia sempervirens
TGAAGTGTGGAGGCAATTACTTTATCCCAACCTAAGACCACCAAAAATCCTTTTGATTCTCAAGATCGTCGTGAGGCGCAAGAGAAGCGCATACGTCTTTTCAATGTTGTTAGTATGAATAAGCAATCACAAAACAAAGTAGCACATGTTCATTTTAAGACCCACAAAGCAATAATGACTTCTTTTTAAGCACCAAAGGAAATGTGAAAATTTTTCTTGTTCAATTGTTAAATCCAAAAAACCAACTCTAGTAAGTTTGTGTCCTAAAGTTCATTTTAAGCCTTTTTGTAACAAAGATTGAAATGTTCTTTTTAGAGCCCCAAAAAAATGTGAGTTGATTTAAAATAGAAAATTAAAGCATGAAATGGAAGCTCTAAGCATTTAAAAATGCTTTATGAATTTCAAGTTGTAATGCTCAATTTTCTTCAACTCCAAGATTCGCTCTAAGATTATTTCCAATGTTTCAACGCTTGCCCTTTGGTGTAGACGAAAATTCCTCCTCCTTCGCTTCCTTCCTTTTCCTATAAAAAAAAAGAATTATACTTAGGATCAAGTTATTTAAGCAAGTTTGTTTTAAGCATTGGATTTCAAACAATAGAACGATTTTAAATGAAAAAGACTAATGATTTTGAATTAATGGTTTGTTACTAAATAAGAATCATGCTTCACAGGCTTCTTTCTTTCATCTAGTCTTCGTAATCAAATAACTTTTTAGCTTCTCCTTCCCATCAATGTTCGCACAATACAGACTTCAAATCATGTAGAATGTTCTCTAGATAGCGATAGTAAATGAAAAAAGAAAGCTTGAAGAACACGATAGTCAGCCTTTAATGCAATACAACAAAACTTGATTTCTTTTCTTCTTTTTTTTAGATTGCAATGCCAAAAACAAAAACAGAAATGATGCAGCATGGACAATAAATTCTAATTTCCAACGGCAGCGTAGGATCTTGTAAATGGCAGTTACACCATATAATCGCTAGTAATGACAATGAATCATTTCTTGAGTTGTAACGCGTCACAGTTTATCACATGTCATAAACAAATCAAAAATTGAATTCAAGACCTGAATTACCTAAAACAACAGTCATTTGTGAAATCTTAAATCACGCTACAATTAATGGAAGCATCAACTTGGTTTGATTAGACATTGAAACTTTCATGTGATTGTGAGTCTTCCAATCACCACATGCACAAGTTGCTTACACTTGATCGAGCACTCACCCTTTCGCTCTAATTGATATTCATGGATTTTGACTGAATGCATATCACTGCAAGTCCGTAGACTTCCTTAGATACAACATCTACTCATTAATGGGTTGACACGTAAAGAAAAATAAAATTCTTAATAAAAGACACAAATTTTGACAATGCACGATGATTATAAATGCAAAATGTACTTGCCTTGGCTGTGTGGGGACTGTATCCATGTAATACAGTGGAATGTGACGCTATATATCTACCACTCTTGACCACTTCCCTCTTTATTTATTCACTGACGGCATCTGTCTTTCATTGTATTTTACGTTGCAACATAAATTTCCTTGAATTCCTTGCCACTCTAGCCTGACAAAGCCCTTCAAATGGAATATATACGTAACTGGAGTGACTATACGTTACAGCTTGCACAGAAAATTTTTGACTCCAAAGACAATAATCATTAGATGCTACTTTCTATTAAAGCTTCCAACGACATTTAATTGAAGTACGTTCTCTACAATAAAAACTTCTCATATCACTTTTTAACACGACAAAAAATCCCACCACGCGGAAATCATTAAGAATTTTATGTCACTAATACAAATCTAATATCGAAGTTGTCTCGACCGTCAATTATTCTTCCAATCAACGATAGGAATAAAGACACAATAGTCATGTGTTTAGCGACGAAAGAAAGAATCTGAATAAGCTAATTCCATGCTATTTTGTGCTTGCCTAGTGTGTTGATGGAGGCTAAAGTTTTGTATAGAAATTAATGCTATATTTAAAATACATTCTGAATAAGCTAATTCCATGTGAATAAGCTAAGTCATGTGTTTAGCGACGAAAGAAAGAATCTGAATAAGCTAATTCCATGCTATTTTGTGCTTGCCTAGTGTGTTGATGGAGGCTAAAGTTTTGTATAGAAATTAATGCTATATTTATAATACATTCTGTCAAAAAAGCATAGACGTCTTGTTCTAAACATTAGGAAGCAGCCTACATAAAGATATTGATGTGCATCTGTACTTGGGTTTGCTGTTCATTGAGACATGCCCATGGTTTACCTTTACACAACCCTGGGTCTTCTATTGATCTAGAAGAGACTCCGATGAGTGTAGGCGAATGGAGATTATCCATGCAAAGATCATACGCCACTAAAAAGTAGACATGGACCACTAAAAAAATATAGCGAATGAGGGCGTTTAGAAACTTTTAAGCTACTGCAAATTGGCAGGCGTAAATTCAAATACCACAAATCCTTGACAATGACCTTTCTGCCTATGCTAAAATGGGAGATTTGGAAAGCTACCTATGCCAAAACGGAAGCATGGAGATGACACGCGATTTCTTTGATAGAATTCCTTAAAGACGTGGTCTTTATGGACTGCAATAATTACAGTATGAGCACCGAATGGATTCGTTGATAAGGCTTTGGATACTTTCGAGAAAATGTATTAGCATCGACTTATTTCTGTGCCAAAATGGGTATGCTGGAATGGGATATGGACTTCGATCATATAAGAAAAGGAAAATATCTTGTCAGACATTGCAGTCGCAGCTACACTGGTTGACAAGTACGTAGAAAAAGTGAAAATCTAGACAAGACAAATGAACTATTTGTCAAAATCTTTCAAAAGAAATGTTGTCTCATGGAATTCCATGATTATAGGAAGACGTACTAATGGATTTGTGGAAAAAGATTTAGAATTCTTCAAGCAAATGCAATTGGCAGGTGTAAAACCCAAATTCCACAACCTTTGCCAGCATCCTCCTGCGTGTTAAGAACGAAGCTCTATAAAAGGGTATGGACATCCATCAAAACATAACGCGTAGAGATATTTTGTCAAATGTCCTATGCAATTTCAAATTTGGGAAAGGTAACGACCCTATCTGCTGCTATACAATTTATCAGACATGAATATGATAGATATTGAAAACTGTTTAAGAACAGTTGGCAAATACTCCAGGCAGACGTGGGCAAACCAAAATAGGAAGTGCATATAGAAGTTGATAATGATGATGATATTTAGAAACAACGAAACATCAGTCAGATTTAGAAATGTCAGTAGTATATCATATATAAACACTAAATTTGGATCTGCACTAAATCAATATCACCTCTATCAGATTTTAGAAATTTAGTGCATATAGAAGATGACAGTGATGATGATATTCAGAAACAACCAAACATCAATCAGACGTAGAAATGTTAGTAATATATATATCCATTAGTAAACAACCCTCCTTCTAGCGCCATAATGTAAACCCTAAATCTACAATACTTCAAACAATGACCATCATTAACTTAGTTAGTCAATTCAAAATAAGAAAACTCAAGATTCCTAGGAAATACTTAACCATGCTAAAATATGCAAACTAAATAGAATCGACTAATTTCAAGCACATAAAAAACATGATCAAACCCCTATCTCATAGTGAATTGATGCTTCTTTGATGTGGAAATAAGCCCTTTCCCAATCCTTGATAAGCTCCTAAATGATATGATGAACAAGATTCAAATGCTTGAGATGGTGGATAAGATTGTGGAGTTGTGGAGGATTAAATCAATAGAGAGGGTCTCTATTTATAGAATAGAATGATAGAAGAATGCAAGATAGGAGGAATGTGGGATAAAAGATAATCCAATGGCATTGTGCCACTTGTCAGCATTCCAATGGAGGGAGGTTGAGCACATTTTGATCAATGTGCAAGTTTGAATTTTGAATTTGATGAAGTGACATGTTTAAGGGGATGAAAGATGAGTTAAATGCCAAGTTTGACTTGTGTAAGAGACACATGTAAGAGCTCTTAAATGCTTTGTTGGATAGAAAAGTCATGTGGGAGGGAAAATTCAAATTGGGAGAATATTCCCTCAAAGATGCCATGTTGATGGAAAATGAAGATTTAATAAATTAATTAAAATCATTTATTTGTGCAAGTGGGAAAAGCTAGAGGATGGGACATGCATTAGATTTAACCTTAATCATGATTTAGTTAATTTAAAGAAGATTAGGTGATTTGACCTATTTGACCTAGATTTATGGATTAAAATAAATCAAAAGGAGATGGAAAATGATTTAGACTTAGTTAAATAAATATTTTGATTTATTTAACTAAAGGAGATAATGTTAGTATTAAAGATGAATTTATTTAATTAAAGATGAACTTTAGGATTAAATAAATAAAATGATTTATTTAATCAAAAAGGGGATAATGATTTAAATAAATTTGATCGATTAATAGAGGAATTAAGATGAATTAATTAAATGGTAAATAGAGGGATGATTAAAGAAGAATCGAAGTTAGTTGATCAAGATATTTTTCATGTCTACAACAACAATATATAAAGAATAAAATCACCATAATATAGCAACAATGAGGCACAAATCAAAAACACAAGATCATCACATAACACATGATTTACGTGGAGAAACCCTTGTGGGAAAAAATCCACCAAGAAGAGAGGCTAAGTATGCATTATCTTCAAACAAATGAGATTATAATATAATCACTTTCATTCTCCTCTTTGCCTCCACCATGGCAACACCTATGCACCTATGAACATCCTCCTTATGCCTCAACCTATCATTGTATCTACAATAAAACTTTGCATTCAACTATTGCTTAAATTTTATATATCTAAGAGGTTGAATTTATAGACTTGTGAAGAAGTTTTAAGTCCTAAACAAGGCTCTCAAAGATCACCCTTCATTCCAAATTTCCCCAACCCTTCGAATACCTCCTCAAAAAGTGAAAGGACATCGATTTTTTCTCCAATAATTTCCCTCCAACTTGGACACCCAAACATGGAAGATAAACATTACATTAAATGCAATAAATTATAGAATGCCAATCTTGAGACACATGTTGCCTCATTCCAAGCTCCCACTTAGAGAATCCCAACAAGCACTTATCTTTCCTTTTCATTATCATTTATTATGCCATTATAGGTTTCCACATGTGGGGAAACAATATTAAATAATTATGTCCACAACTCACCTTTATCACTGCTAGTGGACCCATCACCCCTTATGAATATATTACAAAAAATGGTGAGAATTAATATTACAAAATATTGCCCAATACACCCTAAGTTCCTAGAGAAACTTTCCAAGGATTTTGGAACCATGAAATAAGATTTTAAAGGTGGATGTCACCTTAAGCATAACAAATATGTACACAAAAAGTAGGAATATCAAAATTCAAAATTAAAAGTTTTATATTATAGATTATTTTCTTTGATAAGGTGTTTGAATTTTAATATTACAAACTAGCATATAGGTATGAAGTGACAACCAAAATAGGGGTATAGTATGCACTAGATATGGTTTGTATTAGGGTAAATATTAATTTAGTATAGTGATATCTATTATAACACCTTAGGGAAGCCACCCTTGGTTTAGTATAGATTGAAGTGAATGAGGTCCTACCTACCTCAATTACCGGTCCATGATTGCCTAGCTTGATCATAGGTTTGTGGTTTCCATCCCAAGTTTGACACCCTTGATCCTTGGGATAAGATCTAGCCTTAGGTATTTTGGGGCCTACAACTCTTATCACCATGGTGCATAATATAAGGTGTTATATCAAACATTAGTTTTCTCACAGTTATTTAGCATGACTATCCTTTCCTCCATCATTTTCATATAATCCCCTCCTTCATACCCACATATACTCTCGAGGGAGCATTATTCCATCCTTATTTTTATAAACCCCATCCTTTTATAACTTCCATCCTCTTATAACTCCCATCCTTTTATAACTCTCATCCTTTTTCATCTCATCCTACATCTTTATTCTTCTTTGAAATGACATTTCTTCTTTTAGTTGCAACATCATCTCAAAGAGAAGAAAAATGTAGACATCTAAAAGTATCCTAAGACCTAATTCCATCATTAATCCTAGTTATCCATTTTCCCTTATCTTTCTAAATCCATTTTATCTAATTCCTAAATCAATTTCCTAAGTACTAATCCTCTTTCCACACATGATTTAATTAATTTAATTATTTAAATCCCCCTTATAACCACCTAAAAATAAATAAAATAAAATATTTTTTCTTTAATTCATCACCACTTATCTCATAACTTTTTTCTTTAATTCATCACCACTTATCTCATAACTATCTCCTAAAATCATTTTTTAATTAATTAAATCCCTTTTATCCTCCACCCTTGATCTTCCAACCACCCAACCAACTCAATCCTATTCATCCATATATTTTTTGATCTCAACCATTGATCTTCATCCTACCAAGCCTATAAATCTACCCTCTCATGAGCCATTTTGGAGGAGGATTTTGAATTATTGCAATGTCATACTACTAGTTTGAGCAACCAAATTCCTATCATTCTAAGCAAACCCACTTTTACAAGTGCATCATGAATTGAAATTGGGTAATTTTATTTTTATTTTTTTTTAATTTATTTCTCTAAGTTTACATTTGATATAGATTTGAGGTTTTAATGTTTCAATTTAAATCTTCATCTTGATATATATTTTATGTGTACACCATCAACTACAAGCCTTTTAGCATTTCCAACAATGAATGCACTTTTATAAAATTCCTCATTCATATTTAGTGCAAGGGTGCCAATAGTCATATTTATTGATTTTCATCTTGTGAAACTAAATCAATAACACCAACACATATGAGTGGATGGGTGATTATATTTAGTGGAGGCCTTGTTTCATTCTATAGTAACCCAATTTATTTATCTAAAAATACCACTAATTTTTTTATTTTTCTCAAGCTAATAAACGTTCATTCATTCATTTGTTTGTATCGTTGGAGTATAATTATATGAGAATATTATAGCATGCATTTCCTTGTGTTTATAATTAATTTCAAAGTTTATTTGTTATGTATTTTTAATAATTTTTTTAATTAATCATTATTTTTCCAATGTAACAATGCATAAAATAAATATGGGTACCATAAGATAGTATTAAGAGGGGACCTTGTGACATCCTTCCACCCTTAATTTTTGCATCATCCCAATGCATCAATTACATTCACAATATCAAATAAAAAAAATTGGCTTAAGCTTATTTTAAGATCATATCAAGTTGAAGATTCTAAGCTTACAAACCTAACTTTTCATACCTCATAGTTCAAGAACCTTGACCAAGATGTAGATATTTCCAATAAAGTAGCCAATTAACCTCCCATTTATTATGCATAATAGTATGCAACATTTATCAAGATTTAAATCATTAGAAAAATATATATATATGGTTTGTGTATATTCTTTACGGGTGGACCAAGTTATTTCCAACTATTGTATAATGCATAAGGCATAAATATCATTGATAAGGTCAATAAACAAGAAAATAGTTAAATATCAATGTATATTATATGTGTTAACTAGAACTTAATTCCATCTTTAGTTATAAATGGGAAAGTCTAAAGTAATAAAGATACACAATGACTTCATGCAAGAAAATCTCTATAAAAAAGGAATATATTCACATCCCTTTCCTAGATCACTATTCTCTTATTCTCATTAAGTTGGTTCTTATTCTCATTAAGTTGGTTCTAATTGTTATATAAATAATGTCTCCTTTCAACACAAGTGTATTAATGGGAGCATCTTGGGTTGTGAGAGCAATCTTGCATCAACCAAAAGAATGCATTTTATTTTTTTATATTTTCCGAAGGTTTGGTGGAAGATTCATTTAATATAGTAATTTGAAAGGTTAGAATAAAATAAATATTAAATTATTACCCTTTTATTATTTTATTGTAAATTCTGGGAGTGGAGATAATTTAGGAGGGAACTTTGAGAAATTGTCAATTTTAAAAAATTGCAAAAAATAGACTTGGGTGTGAGATTTGGAGGGAGCTATAATTTTGAATGATGCATTTATAAATTTAATTCATTCATTCATGAAAATGTGGGCACCCAAGGTGAGTTGGTAGGAGTTACATTGGAAACTGCTTAAAATCTAGGAATTGACTCCTATTTTTGGCAATTTTGGTGGGAGTGGATTTATGAAAGCATTTTATATATTATAGAAAGTTTTTGGGATGGATTTTTGGAAGTTTTTTCCCAAACTGGTCATGTATTTTTTCTGGAGAAGCTTTGGGAGCCGATTTTTGAAGATTATAGGCAATCTGGACTTGGTTTTGGCAGCCATTCTTGGCTAGATTGTGTAGGTTATTGTTGCAAGTGTGAATTTTCTTGGAGAAGGTGGAAAGGATGTTTTGTTGCAGATATGAGGGTTTGAAGATAAAAATTTTAGGTTATGATATTTTTGTGTAAGACAGGAACAACTGTAGGTTGAATATTGCCACTACAGGTTGTGGGTTGAGGTTGTATGTGAAGGGAAATAGTTGTTTTTGATATAGTTTTTTAATTTCCTATCATAGATCAGTTTGAGACTCATTATATTGTTGTACATCAGTCCATGAGACTGATTTATTTGTTGTAATCTTATTTCAAATGGTTTTGTATGCATTTCTAAAGTTTGGACAAACTATGTTGAAGAAGTTCAATATAAAAGCTATGATCTTGTTGCAGGTTTTTGCACATTAGTTTTTATTCTTGTTGAAGTGTTTTAATTTCAGATTTGAAGGGAGAGTATCCCTACTTCATCAATGTATCAGAGCTAGTTGTTCCTGAGTGTGCAGGAAAAAGCGTCGATGTAAGGCAGTTTGCACTAGGACTTGCGGGTAGAAAGTGAAGTAGTTGCAAAGAGAGTGTGGAAAAGTGTTTGAAAAATTGTCTTGGAAGCTAGGAGAATGTTTTTTTGATGAAGAAATAATTTTTAGAGCCAAAAAGGGAGAATCAAGAGCCCATCTAGAGGATTAATTTATTCCAAATAGGGTGTAAAGTGAGTGGGAAACATTGCAAAGTCATTGTGAACAGCGGTAGAAACAATAATATTGTATCCGAAGAGATGGTAGACAAGTTGAAATTGAAAAGAATCAAGCATCCTAGCACGTACTACATTTCTTGGTTGCAAGGAGATTTCCAGATATGGGTAAATGAGCAATATGTGGTTGATTTTCAAATTTGTAGATATAAGGATGTGATTGTATGTGATATAGTACATATGGATATATGTCATGTTTTGTTAGGTACACCATGGTTGTATGATCAAAGAGATCTACATGATGGTATGAAGAATATATATAGAATCATAAAGCATGAGGAAGAATATGTTTTTAATCCTTTACAAGATAGGCAAGAGGAAGTGGAAAAAGAAGTTGTAGCAGATAATAAAGATATAAAGGAAAATAAAATGGGAAGGGTTGAATCTTATTATTCTTTTGGTATTGATATGTTTGCAAGTGGAACTTTGTGTGTAGGGAAGAAGGATGAAAAGGAAAATGTGGAAATCCTTGTTCAAAAGGATAAAGAGGAGGAAAGTGCAGCAATGATTAAGGATGATGAGTGTCCTTTGGAGGACTTGAAAGTAATGGAAAATGAAAGTGCAGCTAAGAGTGAAGGTGAAGAAGATATGGCAGCAGACAATGGTGAAGAAAAAGTTAAAGAGAAAGAGGTAATGCTTAATATGTTTCATTTTTATGATGAAGATGAGAGTGGATTTTTTGTGGATGAAAAGATTTTAGCTATAGAAAACAAATGGCAAGTGTTGACAGAAGGTGGAGTGAAGATTCCCTCAAAAGGTAATGAGGTGAATTCAGATTTTGATGAATTCTTTGATGAGGTTGAGAATGATATTGCAGCGAAGAATGAGGAAAAAGATGTTGGGGCAGTGAACAAGAATGAGGTAAATTTTCATTTTGAATTTAGTTTTAATGATTCTATACCTTCTTTGGTGAGTGTAGAAGAGGATTTCAAGCAAGAAGAGAGTATGCAGATGGAAATTTCTAATTACAGATTTGTATAAGGATGTAGTGGATTTTGATTGTTATTTGGATAATACATATTGGGGTGTAGAATTGGTACAGGATGTTGCAGGTGAAACTTGGTGGAGGTGGTCAGTTTATGGTGGGTTAAATCCAACAAAAGTAGAGAGGATAATGTATGGTATTAGGAGGAGGATGGTACATGGTGGATACAAATTCATGAGAGGTGAGATGAATGGAGTGCAAAGTTGTCAGAGAAGGAGGTTGCTTGTTCCAACTAAGTGTTGGAAGAAGAGAAAGAGGAAATTTCAAAAGAATAAGGAAGAATGGTGGATCCAAAGAAAACATATGGTCTTCAAATGTTCATTATTTTTCAATTCATGAAGCATTCCACTTACCATGGGTGTCTGATGCAGGAGCATCCTGGGTTGTGAGAGCAATCTTGCATCAACTAAAAGAATGAATTTCATTTTTTTTATTTTCCTAAAGTTTGGTGGATGATTTATTTAATATGGTAATTTGAAAGGTTAGAATAAAATAAATATTAAATTATTACCCTTTTATTATTTTATTGCAAATTTTGGGAGTGGAGATAATTTAGGAGGGAACTTTGATAAATTGTCAATTTTAAAAATTTGCAAAAATAGACTTTTGTGTGAGATTTGGAGGGAGGTATAAGTTTTAATGATGCATTTATAAATTTAATTAATTCATTCATGAAAATGTGGGCACCCAAGGTGAGTTGGCAAGAGTTACATTGGAAACTGCCTAAAATCTAGGAATTGACTCCTATTTTTGACAATTTTGGTGGGAGTGGATTTATGAAAGCATTTTCTATATTATGGAAAGTTTTTGGGATGTATTTTTGAAGTATTTTTCCCAAATTGGTCATGGATTTTTTTCTGGAGAAGCTTTGGGAGCCTTTTTTTGAAGATTACAGACAATTTGGACTTAGTTTTGGCAGCCATTCTTCGCTAGATTGTGTCGGTTATTGTTGCAGGTGTAGATTTTCTTAAAGAATATGGAAAGGATGTTTTGTTTCAGGTATGATGGTTTAAAGACATAAATTTTAGGTTATGATATTTTTGTATAAAACAGGAACAACTGTAGGTTAAAGATTGCCACTGCAGGTTGTGGGTTGAGCTTGTATGTGAAGGGAAAGATTTTTTTTATGTAGTTTTTCAATTTCATATCATAGATCAGTTTGAGACTCATTTATATTATTATACATCATTCCATGAGACTAAATTATTTGTTGTAATCAGATTTCAAATGGTTTTGTATGCATTTCTAAAGTTTGGAAAAACTATGTTGAAGACATTGAATATAAAAGCTATGATTTTGTTGTAGATTTTTGCACATTAGTTTTTATTCTTGTTGAAGTGTTTTGATTTAAGATTTGAAGGGAGAGTATCACTAATTCATTATGTATAATGAAAATAAAAATATACATGTAACACATGGTAAATATTACTTTTCTCATATTTGATAATTCACACTATTAGTAGTCAAATTAGGAAAAACAATCATACCTTCATTACCTAGTAATTTTAGTGGTTATAATGGTAGTTTTAATGCACTTTCATGACATTATCTATGTTTCCAACCATGAAATTATAATTTTCCTTCTCAAGGTCAGAACATTAAAAAATATATATATGACTTAACTAAATCATCATCCATTCTTAAATATAAATCAAAACTCAACTCACTCAATATTTATTAGATATTATTATCAATAGTTAGAGATCAACATAAATTCCACTTAGTGCTAATAAAGATGCTTAATTAGCATAAAGGACTAATGAAGACTCAAAATTTAAATCATAGAACCCCTAATTCAAGACCGTAGTAATTTAGTAGCTATAAAATTAATTAGAATGATATTGTTAGTTCAACCTATAAGAATATGTTCATAATTCACTTATTTGTGTAATGGCTTGGTTATTTTGTAAAAAATTATCTCAAGGGTACGTATTTGTTGTTCTCAATGATTGATATATTTCATCCTCCAAAATTAATTACAATCCCCATTATTTATTACCTAAAATTCATGACTGAATAATATATTTATTGTTTTCTAATCACGACATCACACTTCTCCCTTTAAGGTTAGAGCATAAGGTTACGTCCAAGATAACTATGATTGGTGGACTAAGTAAAACATCCATTCACCAAGATTCATCCTACTTAATCATTTAAATTGATTACATTATTAGATTCAACTAGAAAGAGATAGCATTTTAGTTCATACATATAAATTCAATGTTCATTCAACATTGTCAACAAGGAATTCTATACCTTCAACCATCAAGGTTAATCATATATTATGTGTTTCCATTGTATCTAAACTACTTCATTTAGTATCTAATTCAACTTAGTTTTCCAACATCATGAACAATTTCTCTTCACAACCTATCCCCTTATACAACTTGTCAAAGGTATTTCATGGACATAATAGACAAAAAAAATTCAAGCTTCATGGTACTAATTGAAATATTCAAGCATAACCATCTCAAAAATTAAAAAAACACCAAGTAGAATAAATATTCATTCCAAAAAATAATTAAAATGTATCCATTCCATCAATAATATATAAGATGAGCTTAAATTCAACAGTAAATCAAATATAATAAATACCAAGTCTTCACAATTTTATGGCTTAACTTCTCAAAAAATAAATCAAAATCTGACGTTCATAAATGTTTCAAATAATTCATCAAAGGCTAAAAGGAATATCAAAATTAAAAAAATACACTCAAGAAGGGAGTATACCACTGCACTACACATGGATTTTCAAAATCTTGTTATTTAGAGATCATGCACAAGAATTGCCAAATATATAAGCCTTCCATCACACTTAAGAGATACATACATGTCACTTATCAATAAAATTTTGTCCAAGATAACTTTCTATAATATGATTTTTAGTAGGCTCAAGGCCTAGCTTTCAAACCTTGATTTGATACCATATGTATTACCCAATTTATTTATCTAAAAGTACCACTATTTTTTTCTTTTTCCCAAGCTAATAAATATTCATTCATTCATTTTTTTGTATCGTTGGAGTCTAAATATATGGGAATATTATAACTTGCATGTCCTCATGTTTATAATTAATGTCAAAGGTTATTTTTTTATTATTTATTATTTATTTAAATTAATCAATAGTTTTTCAAGGTAGAAATGTACAAAATAAATATGGTGCCATAAGATAGTATTAAGAGGGGGTCGTGACACATTCCCCAAGTGTCATGGTCCTTCTAGGCTACACAATTCCATCAAAGTATCTTAAAAGGTCCTTTAAGAGTGTAACATCCCGCTACACAAGCCCAAAGGGTAAGATCCAAAACATAAAAACATACACATAAAAACACAAGGAAAATTTCTGGTGAGATTCCAGAGCAACAATTTTCAAAGCAACAAGTTCTAAGGCAACAAGTTCCAAAGCAACAAATCCGGAGCATCAAATTCTGGAGAAATAGTTTCATAGCATCAAGTTTCAGAGCAACAATTCAATCGTTTCTAATACCCATTTCCACTTTTAAACATAAGGCCATAATAATCATCATAGTACAAGCAGTTCTCATACCAACACTAGAAAACTGTAAGCCAAACATTAAAAATCACATTTCTTCTCATTAAATATATGATTACATCTTCTCTCTCAAGAGAGTACAATATACATAAAGAGATATACATGATTACAATGGTATAGCCATGAATAAGACACATCAACTGATAAAATAAGTACAAGAGAGAACACCTCCAATTGATGCTCTAATAACATGTACACCGATCCCCAATGGCGATGGCAATGCCTCCTAACCATGTGGACTCAAAAGAGACCACCCCACTGTGCTCAGAGGTAGTCACAAGGTCCAAGAAGAAGTAACAAGGTAGGGTAAAATATGTCCAACACTCACATCATTCATGGAGCAAACACAAAATACAATGCATAAAGCCAATGTCACAACATGGAGATGCTTATTGAAAAACATGTCGGGTACTACTCACGACTACTAAGGTACTAGGTACTAGAGTGCAAATCGGATGGAGTGTTATCATGTTTGATCGAAGGGATGGCACCACACGGAATCAATTACATCTCTCATATGGACGAGGAGACTCAATCATGCCCGAATCAACCCCCCATAGATGGATAACTCAACACCCCACAAAAGGATAGGCCTTCTCTAGTGCATCCTTAGCCTTTACAAGCGCTCAAGGCCATGCACGAGGAATCATTATCTTATTAGTGTTTTACCCCATTTTTTTTATTTAGTTATCACTTGTTTACTATAACTCTGCTACTAGTTCCCATGGAAGCCACTTGTGAGCCCCGAGCCCGTAGAGAGCCACTCCATAAGACCACTCTAATTACCTAGACCTAATCTCATTTTGTTTAACCAAATGATGAATCCATAGAAAATATGAAATAGAAAAAAGAAACTAAAATCCATCATTAAAACCAAGCAAACATTGTTGTTAAATCAGTTAAATAGATGATCGCATCCACTAACAAAATAGATCAAATACCATTCAAACATTCATCAAATTAACTTAATAAAAAGAAACCAATCATATAATTAGTATTAACCTCATTAAATAATACCATAAAACCACTTTTAAATCAATTAAAAACTATTATGCGGTTGTGGCATAGAACAAGGTTCTAGTTGTTGCTCAAAGGAATGAAACATCTAGGGCATAAAAATTTCATAAAAATTCAAAGCGCCCAGATTTAAAATCTAAGCTTGACCGGTCCATATTTTGATGTTTCCTATTGGATTCCACCTTTGGTTTATAAGTTTAAGACCAGAAATAAGGTAATATTTTGGAAAACACGTTTTTATGCCAAGCTGGTCAAAAACATGAAAAATGAAAATGCCTAGAATTGAATTCTAACTTTGACCAGTTGAGATATGGGAATTTCTACATGGAATCCACCTTTAGTTTGTGTTTATAATAGGTGGTTAAAGAGCAACATTAAAAAAATGTGTTTTCACAAGCTGGGCAAAAACTAAAAAAAGAAAGAAAGAAAATGAAAGTGCCAAGAAATATATTTTTCCGACAACCCATTTCAAATTTGACTATTTCAAGTTGAATTCCATAGCTGGATTTGAGTTTAAGAAGTGAGGTTTGAACATATTTAGAAAAGTCTCATATTTCGCCCAAAAACATGCAATGACCAGACTAAAAAGAAATCACAAAACCAATATGCCATGACAACACCTAGAACAACCAAGACTCCCAACAAATTTAAACACAGACATACATTTCTAACTCAAAAATTCAAGGAATACATAGAAGAATACCTTTAATTCTTCCCAATTTTGAAATGAATAAATGCTTTGCTTGCAAGGCATGACTAGATTCCAAAATAGAGCAGCAAAACAACAATGTTACGTTGAACACCAGGGTCCACTGCCCACAAAAATCCCTCTCATAAAACCAGGTCTTCCTTCCAAGCTTCCATTCCCAACCATGAGGTTTTTCTCCCTCAAACAAATCAAAATTTTTTTTGTTTTTCTTTCTTCCTCCCCAGAACGGTTCAAAACAATATATATATATATATATATGTCAATAACAAGGCTGCCCATTTTCTTTTTAACTAAACTCCTCCAAAAACAAATCACATTTAAAATAAATCTTTTAAATCAATAAAATATCAAAATTTATTTCCATTTTATAAACTATCAAAACAATATATGAAATAAAACATTTAATAAAATAAGCTATTAAAGCTCTCCAAATCAATTAATTACAATCACTAAATATACAACATTGTCTATTACACATAAAAATACACAAAGCTCCCTAATAAGATTTAAATAAGACTATAAGAGCTCACAAAATGGATTAATAAAATCATTTAAAATTACTAAATGAAATATATCATTCTCTCATAATAATCAATAAAAATAATTTAAAATAACATGTTTAAAATCTCATGAGTATAACAATTCAAATCTCCAATCAATTAAACACTATAAAATACCACATTTGAAACCACGAAAAGATGTCAGTGAAACCACATCAACACCGACAACTAAAATATATAGCCACATAATAAGATTAACGGAAACCATGACAAAGTATGGGTAAAATTACAAAGTTGTGTCACACTTTTATAAAGAAAATGTCCAACACTGATCTAACTTTTAAACTTGAATCGCTAGAAAGTGTCATATATGTTTTGAATTTTGAAATGATGTAAACTAATAAAATGTGTATTTTTTAGTATATTTTATGTTTATATTTTTTGAAAAAATTAAAAAATTATTTGAATATAGTTTTTTTATAAATTAACACTATAATTTAGTTGTTAATAAAATTCCTTAAAATGACGTTACATGAGATGTCAAGCTTTATATAGAAAAAAAAAAAATTCCTTCAAATTTTTTGTGCATATTTATAACTTGAAACTTTAGGGAATGGATTTTTTTTTTTAATTTTAATAAATATTTAAATGTGCATGTATTAAAACATAGTTGTTTCCACTCGATGTCAACTTTTATATTAAAGATATATCTAAAATAGAAAAAAAATGATACTATCTTAATCTAGATTCTTTTATCTAGGGCATCATATTTTTTAAAAAAAATTAATAAGTTTTAGTATTTTTCTTGACATTGTAATCAACCTAATATTTTTGTGTTGATAACATACTTTTACTAAAAATAAAAATAAAATATAGATAACAATTGAACTATTACAATAAATATATATAATTTGAAAACTACACTTATGTATCTACAAAAGGGTATTTTTACATTTTTTTTTAAATGTTATTTATATGAGTAGGAGTTGTTGAAACAATTTTTTTTTGAATAATTTCATTTTTTTAGTAAATTGGCCTCAAAGTGGTGTTACATATGCATTTAACCAACTATTTTAGTTGGAAAAGTTGTGGACATATTTAACTTCTCTAGAATGAGTCTTACTAGATCATATGTTTGACCAAAATTGATTTTTAGTTATAAATACTAAAATTCACTTGTGTTGATAAGTTGGCCAAAAATGTGACACAAATTTGTACTTTTACCCATATCTCAACAAGACATACTGGTAAACCACATACGACCGTAAGGTAATCTGAAAATTACCGTTAGGTAATCAGACAATAAGAAAACAACACTTGAACACTGCACTAACAGGGTACAGTGGGCTAGGGTTGGGGATAGGGTCTATGACTACCTCCAGTAACCACCATCAGGGAATACGAGTATGCTCAAGCCTGTGAATCCAGGAAAAGTTGATACTTAGTACCTGCATCACTCTAATCACACGTCAAAGTACATGTGCATATAACATATATCATATAGTCGAAGCAACATCAATCATTAGGAAGAAGGTCATGATATCGTAAGACTCTCAGATATGAGTGTTACGACATCATCCCTTTCCTATCCATAATCATACAAAGGAAATGATAACAATATATAAACATATAAGCATGTAATCCAACATAATAACTAATCATGTAAGCATGAAATCTAGCATAAACAATAATTATGTCAACAACATAACAATCTCGTAATTACACCTCTTGGGTACCAATACAAAATAATGATAGGATGAATAGTGCAAATACAAAATATACAGTTGTCAGAATCCATCAAGGAAATACAAAAGCAAAATGCGAACACAGGGGGTTGTTACATCCTACCCCCCTAGGACTAGGCTTACTCCTGGAAGCCTTCAAAAAGATATGGATAAAGGTCTCTCATCCTCGTCACATCTTCCCAAGATGCTGAGGACTCACCATCAGGGTCCCACTGGACCCTTACCTACTTTATGTCTTTACCCTTGAGGGTCAACCTCTGACGCTGAAGGATGCGTACAGGCTCCAAAGACAGTTTCTTGTCCACCTCGATGTACAAAGCAATCCAATCAAGAACATGGGCCACATCAAGAATACACTATCTAAGAATAGAAACATAGAAAACATTGTGAATGCGCGATAGACTCAGTAGCAATGCAAGGCGATAGGTGACTAGACCAATCCTCTCAAGGATCTCAAAAGGTCCAAAAAAATGAGGTGCCAACTTTGAGTCTTTCCAATAACAGATTGGGCTCTTCTGCAGACGAACTCTCAGAAACACATGATCACACACCGAGAAGTGGCAGTCCAACCTACGGGCATCAGCATACTTCCTCTACTGATCTTGAGCTGCAGCCAACTACTCTCTGATCCGCACTACCTGTTGCTCCATATCCTGAAGCATCTATGGACCCAAAAGAACTGGGTCCTCTAAGTGATCCCAACTCAACAAAGTTTGACATGACCTACCATTCAAGGCCTCGAAGGGAGACATACAGAGAGAACTGTGGTACCCATTATTATAAGAAAACTCAACCAGGTACAAGTAGTCTTCCAAACGAGATTGTTGATCCATAACGTACATCCAAAGCGTATCCTCTAAAACCTGATTAACCGGCTACGCCTATCTGTCTGTCTCGAGATTGTATGCAGAACTGAAATTGAGCTAAGCTACCAAAGCATGTTGAAGAGAAGTCCACAAAGTTGAAGTGAACACCAGATCATGATCGGAAATAATCCTATAAGGAATACTATGCAAACACACAATATCCTCCATAAAAATTGTGAAGCATTTTTTCCTTAATCATTTTTTATTTTCGTCTTTCTATGTTTTTGGTTTTGAATGTGTCTGTGCTCAAGTAAATTTGTTCGGAAAGGTGTGTGATGCACCACATGGTGGCTGCACAACTTTCATTTATCGCCTTCCTTTTGGGAGTGAGTCGGGACATGTGTCAGCTCGGCAGAGATTTTCTCAAGGAGCTATTTTCACAAGTCTGAAGATTTTTGCCCGTTTCACACGTCATCTCTTTCCTGCAGGGAGTTTGTATTTTTGTGAAGCAATCTCTTTTGGAGTTTGTCAGAGCTTGCTAGCCCCTTTTTGGTTTTTAGGATGGAATCTTTTATTTGATGTTGTTGGGTTACGTGACTGGTCAACTAGACTTTTTCTAGGTTATTTTCTAGGATCTAATCATTTTTAGATAACTATCTTTGCTAAATATCTAAAGGAATCAATGCGACAGTTGAGAATTGATGAGAAAAGATTACTATGACCTAATTTAAAATCTATGATCAGATCGTGAACTATCAAATCCCAACATATAGCAACAATTACTTCTGAATTGTGGCGGAATTTTTCTATTTTTACAGCTATAAATGAGAGGCAGCGACAGAAGGAAGGGGTTGGTTCCAAGTTTTAGTTTCTTGTTCTCAAGAAAAGGTTTCTCTAGTTTTCTGAAGTTGTAGAACTATTTTCAGAAGTAGAATTGCAAAACTGCTTTTCTCTGGATTGTTATATTATTTAAGCTCAAACTATTATTGGATTGGCATCTAACCTCTGTTTTAAAGTTCACTTGATATTTAAGCACAAACTGTTTGGAAGAAATCTTTGAGATTGTGCATGTATGGCATTTATCAAGTTTCCTTCTTAATGTTTTCATTCTGAATGAAACATTATGTCAAGTTGAATTTGAATAGTTTAAGTTGTTGATTTCTATGTTGTAAGCTTTTATGGTAGGATAATAACTTGTGGAAATTGGATTATGTCTATGAACTTCTTCTTTTTCCTAAAAAAATTTTATGTTTTCATATTATGTTGTAAGAAGAGGGAGAGTTTATGCAATTTTTGAATTTTTTTCTATTAACCTTAGAAATATTTATGTTTGATTGGACCTTAATGAACACCTCCTGTGGGGAGATTTGAAAGACTACATTGTGCTTGTAGTTAGCCTTTGTTGTTCATTCTCTTCCCAACAATGAAGGGTTGTGTCATTTTGTGTTTAGTATATCATTCATAGGAAATATTGGGTTTGAAATGTTGTAAAAGCTTTGGCACATCACCATCTTTATGTTTTATATTTACATTTCCTTCTACCCTTTTCTCCAAAACTCAGAGAAGAGCTCGCTTTCTACAAAAATCCCAGAGGTATTCAGTGAGGTGTAAATCAGTCCCCCAGTCACTGAATTTCCCACAACACAGTCAGAGAGGTGCAAGATTTGATGATCAATATAGTTCTTTTTCTGGGATGCCTGGTGGGACCCAAAGTTCTTTGAATGCTTGATCAAAAGTTAGAAATATTTCTTAAAACAAGCCAAGGAAAGAAGTTGTAAGTTTCATTCCTAGAGTCCAAATCAGAGTATCCTCAAGAGGCCATTTCTAGTACTCCCAATTACCCATCTCAGTACTGAGGAGAAGAATACTTATAGGTTTTGTATCACCTATAAGGAGCAATAGAGCAAGGAGTGAGATCTTAAAATCTAGAGCCTTATCTACTCCACCTAGAGGCCGAACTTTCCAAATCAGAATACACATATACCCAATTCATAGGAATTTGTTCTCCATGGCTCATATACTTTCCCTTGCTCCTAGAAATTTCACAACTTGGGATAGTGGTAGCCCTCTAAAACCACCTACACCCCCAGATGTATGGCCTTCCATACCCGCTAACTCCCTCAAGGCCAATCCAAAAAAATTTGGAGAAGAATTCAAAACCCTCTCCGAACACCTTCAAGATATAGCAAAGGTATGTAGGGTACATAACATAGCAGAGGAGAATATTGCTATGAGGTTGTTAGCTGCCTCTTTCAAAGGAAAGGCTCAAGATTGGTATCGATCTTTAGCCTTTGGTTCTATTTTATCCTAAGACCAACTCGAAGAGAGGTTGTTTGATCACTTCTCAAAGAAGGGAGATCATTCTTTGTTGCTACATCAGCTAATCACCATCAAAAAATCCCCGCAAGAGGCCATGAGTGACTTTAACACCAAGTTCGATAAAACTTGGTGAAGAATCCATATGTCTGTCTGACCTCCAACTGCGATGGCATTTATGTTCTACCTAAAGGCTTTCAATTCAAACATCGCGGTGATGATAACCTCCATGGGAGCGGATATCTTACCTGATGCATACGAGTTGGTTATGTGTGTAGAATATAGTTTGATTGATGCAAGGAAGCTTCCACCATGACCTCTAATGCCTGTGTTTGTAGAAATCTATGGTAGTCATCAAGAAGAAGCTACTACAAGCACTTCCGCTATACAACTGACATTGGCTACACTATAATCCATATACGTGTACCCCGTCGCACAACCTAGCACGTCAAGCTCTTCTTCTGTAGCAACAGACATCAGTGACATGAAGAGTCTCATGCAAACTTTCACTAACAAGTTGGTTCTCATCAAACAACAACAAGCAGCACCTCTGAAGTAGACCACTCAAACCTATGGTGGAAGCAGGCCATCCTATCAATAGAACACATATCAAGGACCCTCTAGAGGAGGAGTTCAAAAAATGATGTCTGCAAACCAGATAGTTCCAGTCACCATGCCACTACATATGGTCAAGGATAGCCAGAGTAAAGATTTAATCCCAGGCCAGAACAATCTGGCAGAAGATGATAATGTATGGTGCTTCCCATGTAGCGATAGTCATATGCCCCAAAATTTTCTGAGGGGAAATATACAATAGAAGATAGTGGAACAAAGAAACAAGGGTGTGCTCTCGAATGCAGATGAATATGAGTCCTCTAAAATGGAAAATGTTCGCTTCAAAGTGAAAATTAAAGGAATGTCCCTGGAGCAAGAATTGGATATTGCGCCCGATCAAGCGTTGTTTTAATGGATGGAGGAAGAAGATGTGGTGTTCGTGAATGAATCTCTAACAACTAGTGCACCAAAAGTACAATCAAATTACAATACAAGATCCAAAATAAGGCTCATAGGAGAATACGTGCAACAAGCTCTGCCACGTCCCCAACCACGTCAACCATCACTGCAAGAAAAGAAGGATCCATAGGCCACTGTCTAACCTACTCTACAACTACACACTCTGTTGTTTCCAGATAAGGAGATGAATAAGATATCAATCCCATTCATGATGGATAGTTTTCTTCCAAAGACAAGAGAAATATCACCATTTAAGCCCAAGGCCCAACAGGTTAGAACACTCAATGTGGTGGAAAAAATGAAGAAGGCGTCTGCCAATGTATCTCTATGGGATGTCATATCTATTCCCAAAAAAAATACATTGCTTCAAGAAGCATTAAAGAAAGAGGAACAAATACCATAGACGGACACAACTATGTCGGGTGGTCAAAGCAGAGACAAAGAACCCGTGTTGGAACCTCAAGCTCTAAAAGTCGTAGCTTTCATGAACGATGTGGACAATGCAAAAGAGAAAAAGGTAAGCAATTCAAAGCCCACACCTTTCTTTTTAACACTTATTGTGGGAGATAAAATTTTGCATAATAATATGATTGATTCTAGAGCTAGTACAACAGTCATGCCCAAGAAAGTTGTTGATTCCTTGAAACTTAAAAATGAGCCCCTTGCAAAGGGAATCATGCAATTAGATGGGAAAAAGGTTATGACTATTGGTCAGATAAAAGATCTATCTCTAACCCTCTTCTCATGTCTGAGCCAAATGGTCTCACAAGTAGTGGTGATAGACATTCCCCCGGTCTTCAGAATGTGTCTTTCAAGAGATTTCACTACAATGTTTGGTGGATATTTGGTGCTTAATTGGTCCCACTTGATATTGAGAACCAAACATGGGGTGAAGATGAAGATTTTGTCTGAATATCTACATCCCGAACACATAGCAGACAATGCAGTCTTATGCTTTGAAGTGATGCATACCTCTTTCTCGCAATAGTAGAGATACTAGAAGATGAAGAAGACATGAGTGATCAAACTCCCGAGGAAGAGGTGCTACTCAACCAATTCATTGATTCTAATCCATTTGACAACTTTCATGCAACGGGACTAGGCACTTATGTGATCTTTAATGACGATCAAGTCTTTTCGAAATTGATAAAGGATCAGGAGGAATATAATGATCTAGGTGACAATAGTCTATAGACCTTATATTTTGAGGGCACAAAATGAAAAGTTGGATCTAGAGTGGGTATCCAACTAGTGTCCCTGATAGGAGCAAAGACCCTCAAGGCTTACCATTTTTAGTTCTCATGCTCAAATAACTATGCAGAATATGAAGCCTTGGTCCATATTTTGATCTTTGCCGAGTGAGTGGGTGTAAAGAGAATGCAATCCTTCAGAGATTCAGAATTGGTTGTGAGCCAAGTCCATGGACAAGCGGCTGCAAAGAATACAAGAATGAAGTCATATAGAAATCAAATAGGGGATCTGATTGAGAGTTTTGAAGCTTTCAATATACAAGTTATTCCTCGATCTGAAAATAGTGTTTCCGATCGAATGGCTTCTATTGGTTCGTAATTTGTAGTTTTTGATTCAACCAAGAATAATGCAATGTAGGTCATTGTCCGACCAACAATCCCTGACAATGATCAAAACTGGCAAGTATTTGATCATGACATTCAGATTGTTTCCTTTATACAGAAATCAGGAGGAGCTTCTAACTATTCACAACTAGGAGAAGAATTTCCCAAAGAGTAGGTTACCCAGTTAAAAGGAAATAAGCTTCCTCAAGGATTAATCTCCCTTGAAAATCTATTTGACTGTGAAGATGCAATAAATGGAAAGTAGAGGTTCACTATGGTTGTAAGGGACTATGAAGAGCTTGATGTCAGAAGCGATGGGAAGTTAAAAGTCAGAAGAGAAGTTCCAAGAAGAGACAAGGAAAGACTAAGGGGTCTATGTTCTAGATATGACAAAGCTGTTTCGTGGACCTATGATGATCTAAGAGGGTATGACCCAGGAAAAATTTAGCATACCATTGACTTTGTGGAAGGATCAGAGCCTATTCGATAGAAGCAAAGGCCAATCAATCCAAAGGTAGAAGCGTTGATGGCATAGGAGCTCACCAAATTGATCGTGTTAAAGATCATATATCTGATTAAGCATTCTACCTAGGTGTCAAATCTGGTAGCAGTTCAGAAAAAGAATGGAGATATTAGGCTTTGTGTCGATTTATGAGATTTGAATAAATCCTTGCTAAAAGACCACTACCCTTGCCATCAATGGAGTAGATATTGTAAATTGTGGCTAAATCGGAGATGTTTTCATTGCTTGATGGTTCCCCAGGCTATAACTAGTTATATGTAAAAGAAGGTGACCAACATAAGACAACGTTTTCCACTAAGTGGGGAACATTTGCATACTCAAAAATTTCATTCGGACTTTCAAATGCTAGTGCAACTTTTCAATGAGTAATTGATATTTCCTTCAGAGGATTAATTAATCCGATTATTCTCATATATCTAAATGACCTAACGGTCTTTTCAAAGGTAAAGGATGACCACTTTGATTAAATCTGGAAAAGTTTTTCCAGAAGTATCAACAGTTCGGTATTTCTTTAGATCCAAAAAATAAAAATTTCGGAGTACCCCAAGGTAAGATACTTGGCTTTGTAGTGTCAAAAGAGGGAATAGCAATAGATCCTGAAAGGGTGAGATCTATAATGGAATTACCACTATCATTAAATCAGAAGGGACTGCAGTCTTTTCTAGGGAAGATCAACTTTTTCAGCAGGTTTATTTCAAATTTCACAAGTATTGCGAGACCTATCACGCTGATGCTTAAGAATAACTTGATGTTCAAATGGACCCCTAAGGGAAAAACAAATTTTGAGAAGATAAAGATAGCTATCTCTACCGCTTTGGTGTTGGCTAACCCAAACTTTTCTAAAGATTTCCTACTCTATGTGTACAATGGCCAACATAGCATTGCTTCAGTGCTCACTCAGAAGGATGGGGGAAATAACAGAGAGCATCCTATTGAATTTCACACAAGGACCATTAAAGATTATAAGGTCAGGTATATTTTTTTGAAATGCGGACTTTTTCCATTGTTAAAAGCTTGAAGAAGTTCTGACACCTAGTGTTAGCCAATAAAATCACTATTCTCGTTGCACATCCCAGTGTGTAGGAGTATATCACAGAAGGTGAGATAACTGAAAAGAGGGAAAATTGGATCACCAAGATCCTAAAGTATGATGTGGAAATTAGACCAACTAAGCTGGTTCAGAGAAGAGGTTTGTGCAAATACATTGCACAAGATTATTCTCATATATCTAAATGACCTAACGGTCTTTTCAAAGGTAAAGGATGACCACTTTGATTAAATCTGGAAAAGTTTTTCCAAAAGTATCAATAGTTTGGGATTTCTTTAGATCCAAAAAATAAAAAATTTGGAGTACCCCAAGGTAAGCTACTTGGCTTTGTAGTGTCAAAAGAGGGAATAGCAATAGATCCTGAAAGGGTGAGATCTATAATGGAATTACCACTATCATTATATCAGAAGGGACTGCAGTCTTTTCTAGGGAAGATCAACTTTTTTAGCAGGTTTATTTCAAATTTCACAAGTATTGCGAGACCTATCACGCTGATGCTTAAGAATAACTTGATGTTCAAATGGACCCCTAAGGGAAAAACAAATTTTGAGAAGATAAAGATAGCTATCTCTACCGCTTTGGTGTTGGCTAACCCGAACTTTTCTAAAGATTTCCTACTCTATGTGTACAATGGCCAACATAGCATTGCTTCAGTGCTCACTCAGAAGGACGGGGGAAATAATAGAGAGCATCCTATTGAATTTCACACAAGGACCATTAAAGATTATAAGGTCAGGTATATTTTTTTGAAATGCAGACTTTTTCCATTGTTAAAAGCTTGAAGAAGTTCTAACACCTAGTGTCAGCCAATAAAATCACTATTCTCGTTACACATCCCAATGTGTAGGAGTATATCACAGAAGGTGAGATAACTGAAAAGAGGGAAAAGTAGATCACCAAAATCCTAAAGTATGATGTGGAAATTAGACCAACTAAGTTAGTTCAGAGAAGAGGTTTGTGCAAATACATTGCACAAGACCAAGTTTCGTAGCTGAAAAGGAGATCGAACAGGTCTACTCTAACCAGTTCGAGTTTGATGAGTCTTGGGTGGTAGATTGGACATAGTATATTCAAAAGGGGCACTACCCGACCAACCTTCCATCCTACAAAAGGAGATACTACCAACTGCAAAGCACTAGGTATATATTAATTGAAGGTATATTATTCAAGAGAAATTATAATGGTGTCCTACTCCGATGCTTGGACAAGCCATAGGTGGAAAGAGTTCTTAATGAGTTCCATAGTAGTCATGAGGGTGGAAATTTCTCTTCCAAGAATACTGCCTTGAAGATAATGCGAGCAGGATATTTTGGCCCTCTATTTTTTTTTGAAGCACACCATTTGGTGCAAAAGTGTACTCAGTGCCAATTCTTTGTTGGAAAAAGAAAGAATTTCACATTGCCTTTAAGCCCAATTGTAACTAAGGAACCCTTTGCTCAATGGGTCTGGATTTTTTCGAAATGATAAATCCTATTTCTGGTGTTGGCCACAAGTGGATCCTTATGGCGATCAGTTACTTCACAAGGTGGACAGAGGTTGTAGCCCTAAAAAATGCCACAGAGGGCGAGATTTTCAATTTCCTTGAAGAGTTAGTAAACAAATTTGGCTCGCCAAAAACCATCATATCTGACAATGCTCAAAATTTTGTAGGTTCAAGGATGTCAAATCTTGCTATCAAACATGGGGTTTACCTTAAAAATTCATCAAAATACTACCCACAAGGAAATGGGTTAGCGGAGTTGACCAACAAAAACCTAATTAAGTTAATCAAGCGCATCGGTTGGAACGACAAATGGATTGGCACAAGCACTTGAAAGTTGTTTTGTGGGCAGACCGGATTTCCCCTAAGCAGATCCTAAAGACCTCCCTGTATGAACTAGTGTATGAAAAGGAGATAGTGTTACCTATTTCCATAGAAATTATTGCCTTACAGCTGTTGAAAGCCCTAAAGGTTGAAGAAAGTAGCGGAATGGAAGTACGGTTTGTGGAACTCCTTAAACTAGAGGAAGACAAAGAAAAAGCTTATGGAGCCATGATCGGCTACCAATAAACAATAAAGAAATGGTTTGAAAAAAATACCTCTAACCTAGAATTCAGAGAGGGGAGCCTAGTGCTAAAGTATGATGAGCGTACTGCAAAGCTAGGACAACATACAAAATTTGAAGTGCTATGGAAGGGACCCTTCCAAATTAGCACATGCAAGGAAAAGAATGTGTACGAACTTGAAGATATGGAAGATAACGATTCAAATATATTGGTATATGGTATTTACCTAAAATTATTCCATTAAAATATGAAGTTCTTTAAAAAATTTAACAGTTATGTACCATATGTAAATTTTTTGTAAATATGCTTAATTTTGAGAATAAGCCATTGAGAATAACATAAGAAGAAGTAGGAAAATTTTGTATTATATTATATTCATCAAAAAAAATAAAATGTAATA
>VDFB02373705.1:0-35457 GCA_007258455.2 Sequoia sempervirens
GAAATTAGCAGCATATTTAAATAAAATAAATATAATTTATTTATTTAAATAGTCAGGAGGAATAAAAGATATGAATTAATTAAATAATTGAGAATTTTTTAATTAATAGTTGAATTTGGACTATAGGACATAATTAAATACTTTAGTTATGTTAAGAAGAAATATGGAGAAAATAAAGTTTGCAGGCCTAGGTCAATTTTATGTGTGTACATTTAGTTGAAACTTCACAACCCCAATCGATTTTTCTCATATTTTTTTGTTTTGTTTTGTTGACCATGAAGTGTCCACGTGAAAGGGGTCTTCATTAATAGGGATGTGACATTCTCCCTTCTCTATAGGGTCTCCAAGTGATTTCTTCCTCATCCAACTCATGTAAAATTCATTTTCATGATCCATATCACCCATTTGTCTATACCATACAATGCAATTTGATCAAATACATAATGCTCACTAAAATGAAGTCTCACCTTGTCTCCAATGGGTTAGAGCACTATAATATGCCTGTAGGCCCATACCTATAATAGTGTAATGTGGCAAAAAGTCCTACCCTCCCTATATATCATTAGATGTAAATACCTATACATGTGTGCTAATATGCATGCCCCCATGAAAATCATTTCTTTAATCCCAGCATCTCTATGACATAGTCTACTAGTCCAATGTGGAAGGATCTCCCACTCTTGTTTGGCAACAAGATACCACTAACAAGAGATGCCATTACAAGAGGAGATGCTAGAACCATCCCTATGCATGCATCCAAGTGTAAGGACATCCCCTTCCTTGGGAGTTCCATCCTCCCAAACAATCTCTACAAAGCTACATTCACTATCATCAATTATGTGTATACCAATTAGGTCCTAATAGACACTTGTAGTATCCTCCTATACATCCTCAGGCATCATTTTTATCTCCCTAGTTGAGAGATTGAAAGTGCTCATTTTTCACCTAGGTCGTTAGAATGTCCCCAATGCACATGGATTATAGGCATCCATGTCACATAGTCCAACACTATCACACATAGAGTATCCCTCTTTTCATTGCTCAAAGCAACCATCAAACTCAAAAGTTTGAGTCTCTACTCTCGTGTCTCCAAGGGCTCCAATCACTCCTACACAACATTGCACAACAGTTTTTAGTCCTATTCAAACTACTAAAATTCTCCTTTGCATGCATTTTACTCCTCCCTTAGCCCATTTTCCCTCTTAGGCACAACCACTGAGTTTCTCAATGCAACTATTGAGCCTCAAATATAGCCATTATTTTATCCCTTCCCATGTTTTGCATGATTACTATACTATATCATGCAACCACCTTGTCTTTTAACAATCCCAGATTCCATAAACTGAGGCAATTACATAATCACCTTAGTTTATAGTATCACGCCACTTTTCATAGAAACACCATTTTTCTCTGTAATCATCACAAATCTTGAGGATCTCGATATAGCGACCTTGATTGCAAACACAACTACCGATTCATATTTTTACCACTTAGGTGGTTTCATCTTTGACCAACTTTACCTACTACTAATGGCACCTAAATGCATTACTTGTTAGGTTAAAGGGTACATATTGTTGAGACTACTCTCTTCAAGTGCATGTACCTCATCACTTGCTTCATGTAATGCTCCACAACTAGTACGTTCTCCATATTTTCTTAGTTTCTCCTTCGCTTTCATCTTAGAATTGCTATTTCTTAGGGTAAAATGAATCTAGTTTTCATCCTCTGGGCCTATTTATTCACCCCATTGCATTGTTTTTTCTCTTATTTCTTCATCCTTACTCTATTATACTTTTTTTTTCTTTTGTACATTCCCATTTTCCCTCATATACCTTTTTTTAATACTCTTTTATTCTTTCCAAAGGCCATCAATCCTCTTTTTTCCCCATCTACCCTCTCAAGGGGGCATCACCCTTTTACCAATTTTCCCACCATCCCTTTCACACCAAGGCATCCATTTTGCTCCATAATTCTTTTTATGACCTATGTTTTATTTTTCTTTAAAATAATGTTATGTTAACAACATTTCAAAAAGGGGGAAAATGTAGATACCTAAAATTGAACATTTACATTTGATCAATTTACCCTTTCTTTCCTCATGTCTGACTCACATCAATTAAATAATATTTTAAATATTTAATTAATATTAAAAGTGCTTGTTCTACTATCTCATCCTTCATCTAAATTTATTTCTTTGTTTACCCTTGAAGTTGAACCTTTAGTAAATAATTATTTACCCAACCTATATCCCCCTTCACTTTCTAGCATTTTCCATAACCCACCCTAATCCTCCATTATCTTCTAACCTCCTCTTAATCATTTGCATATGGGATAACCAATCATTAAGTTTGGTTTTGACCGACCCAAAAATCCACTTGTTGTACCAAGCACTTACAAGTAGCACTCCAAGGCTTGGATCAAGCTTCTATTCTCCAATTTTTAATTTTCCCATGGTTCTTTGAAGCATAGGGAAATCCACCTCTTTTTCATGAAAGAAAATTTTAAATTCCCCATGTACCCCTAAGGTATGGGTCAGGGCATGATCTACCTTTTTGAAGATCCTTTCTAGGTACTTGATAGTACTTGGTCCCATCCTATCTCTCCATTAATTACCATGTCAATGTCTTCCTTGATTCGCTTATGATCTTGGAGCTACAATCTTTAATCAATCCCCTTGTGCCACTTTTCAAGCAATCCATGCTTGAGAGTTTGTCATTCCTTGATTCCCCGATGATCCTGGAGCTACAATCCTCAATCAATCCCCTTGTGCCATTTGTCAAGCTCTCCATGCTTGAGAACTCTCAAGCATTGTGAACACTTGACCCTCCAAATTGATCTTAACCCTCCATTCCATTGTTCTAATTTCTCTAAATTAGAGTTCATCTTAGCTATTTTCATCAGGATCAACCCTCCATTCCATTCTTCTAATTTCTATAAATTAGAGTCCATCTTAGCTATTTTCATCAATCAACCCTCCATTCCATTCTTCTAATTTCTATAAATTAGAGTCCATCTTAGCTATTTTCATCAACCATATGGATGCATTGTTATGTTGTCAAATTACGAGCACACATCGTAATCTAGTTAGGCAAAACCACCCTTTGATTGTAACTAGAGGATTTAGCATAGTTCTATCTTTGGATATTTAATGTTTTTTTTTTTTTAATCTTATAATGGCCTATTCCAAGTATTTGTATGTTTTCATGATTTTTCAATTTGGCTTAGTCTAGGTTGTTCTTTATTGTCACAATTTTTTGCACACAATTTCAATACCTTTTTTAATCTTATAACTATTTTTCAATGGTTTTAATAAATATTAAATATTTGAGAGATTTTAATACTTTCAAAAAAGTCCATTCAATGCCTTCCTAATGGTAGCCAATAGATTTTAACACCTCACAATAGAGAACTCAACTCAACTTATGCGTTAATAAATGAAGCCTTGAGCATTTCAAGCACTCTTTTTGATAGATTCAATGACAACAACAATTTCTAATTCCTTTAGATATATTTTAATGGATAAAATAAGGCATCTAACAAGGAAACAACAATAGATAAAAGCATTATTCAATACCTTAGCCTTAACAAAAAATCTCACCAAAATCCTACATTCTTTCATCATTCATGCAAACATGCTAGTATAATTCATCCTCTCAATTCAGTCAATCTATATGACGCAGCAATCATATTTCAACAATTGCTTTCTTTCACTTTTTGCCATGACTTGATAGCAAGTTGAAAAATATAAACAAAAATATTGTAAAAATTAAATCATAATGCTCACCAAAAACACCAAAATATATTAATATTATTAATGATCAGTTGAAATCCTTAACAAAACTAACTAAACATTTTAATTACTAACAGTAATTTATTGCAGCATTTATGTTGTAATTTTCAACATATTCAACATCTACACTATTAAAACTTGGCATTATATTTTATATTATAGTTAATTTATAATTACAATTAAAATTTAATTAGATTAGAGGAGTTTCTAGGCAGTACTGTTCTCCGATGTTATCCCATGCGGAAGATAACCTGAGCTCCATATTGAGGTCGTAGAGTAATTGAATGGATAGGAGCATGGGTATAAGAGGGTGAAGTGACAAAATAAAACTTTTGCAGAATCATGGCCAAAACTATTTTTGCTTCCAACAAGGCAAAATTCTGACCCACACATATAGTTGGACCTGCTCCAAAAGGCATGAATGCCATTGGATGCTTTGCGGCCTTTGCAATTCCTTCACTAAATCGCCCTGGGTTGAAATCGTTGGCATCGTTTCCCCACAAAGCAGGATCATGGTGTATTGCAAGGATCGGAAGCTCGACTTGAGTGCCTGCAGGAATTGAGAGCCTTCCAAGTTTCGTTGGCTCACATGCCTTTCGAAATATACGCACAGCAGGTGGATAAAGTCTCAAGGCCTCATTTAGGATCATTCCCACCTACACAACATTCGTACAATTTTTTATTAGGCAATTCCAAAATAATGCCATTGAAGTCAAGTCTCAGTGCTTGATAATTTATGATTGTTCAAGTCTCAGTGCTTGATAATTTATGATTGTTTAACAGCACATTCTATGATTGATAACTGAATCTATGTTTCTCTAAGGATGCCAGCAGATACCTCATGTACAGGGAAAAGTACAGAGGCTTTAGTCAATTTCAGTTTATTAGAGCCAGCATTCACTAGTTTCCAAATAACTTATGGTATTAACATGGAAATTTCGGTCTGTGTTAGATGGTCCTTACAATTTTGAGGCGATTTAAGCTGTCTGAATCTGGATAATTGTTTCTCCCACATACTTCTACCACCTCTCTGCGACCTCGCTCTTGCCAATCTTGATGTATGCCCAACAATATTATACTCCATGTCAAGAGTATTGCTGTCGTTTCATGACCGGCAAAGTAGAAAGTCTTACATTCATCGACGATTTCCTCTGTAGTCAGGCTTGCTCTACTTTTGACATTGACTCCCGCCTGCTCTTTGCTCTCAGACATCATTAAGCCAAGCAGATCGGAACCATATCTACCCTTTTTCCCCATCCCAGCAGTCTTTTCCCTGGCATCGATAACTTCTCTTAAAGATCTTCTTATGTCTTTCTCCAAATTCCAACGTTGTCTATTCTTTGTGGTAGGCAGAAACCTGATGATTGGAGATATGTAATAATGCAAGAAACCAAAAGAAGTTATAGATTACGTATACTTCAGAATCTGAATAAACGTTCTTTTAGTACAAAGCAATTTATGCTATTGAATAAAATGTCTTCACAAGATTAAAGTTTCTAAAAATAAAAACACCATGTACCGAATGCACATAATTCTTGAAGGATAAAGGCATTTGAAATGGGAAGATTTAGTTGAAAAATAAGTGGCACTCTCAACTGTAAGACAAATATTGGAAAACCTCTCCAACGACTGTCTCAAGAAAATACATGAAAACATTCAAATCAAAAATTAGATTGCATTCTTTGACAAAACTAAAATTTCTCACCTGAAACCTGGAATATAAACACTGTGAAGTGATTCAAATGCAAGAATCATTTGTTTGGTCTGCAAATCAAAGATATGCTTTCCCTCTGTAAAACTGCTCCCAAATGCTGTGCGGGCAATAATATCTGCTGTGAGATCGTGGAATTCCTTTAGTACTTCAATTTCTGGTGCACCTGACAATATCAATTTACTCCATTCATCCAACATACTGGCACTGCTTTTCACAACTGTTGGAACCATACCCTGCAGTGGCAAAACATATCTTCCCATGATATTCTGCATATAAATATCAAAATAGAGAATAGTTTACAACATAATCAGCATAGATTTTAACAGATCAGGGTTTTTGCAGAGGAATGTACCAGGAATATATTTGAGATAAAAGTAATTTCTACGGATTGGGACAGAATATCGATGTTCATAAGCACAGCTAAAACATCTCAATAGTATCTCAACTATAAGTCTACTCTTCACTGGCCAGTATATTAAACAAAATTTGTAAGTAATTCCACAGTCTCCGGTGTATCTCCTTTTGACTGCTGGAAACACGCTGCAACCTTGGGCTTAGCACTACACATAATCTTCCTTCTGCTTAGATGCCTCAAGATATAAACCTTCAAATTGAGCAGGGTTTTGCACTCAGATATAACCCTTCATTAAAGATATGCCAACCCAGGGCAGCAGGGGCATGGCCCTTATTTTGGGTTTCCCAATGGGAAGCATCACTGCCTTTATTCTTAAGAGTAGCTTAAGGTTCAAAACTAGAAGCTTCTTAGCTTAAGGTTCAAAACTAGAAGCTTCTTAAAACTGAGTGCGTGCTAATTGAAAATGATTTTTAACTTTGCGCTGTGATGAGGTTCAGGGTTCAAATACTCACCAATGCTTACGCAAAAGTGCAAAATTTCATGATGGAGACATTATTTGGGGGCTCTAATTGGCCATGGGATGTTTGGGGATCTAGATAACCTGGGAATTACACCTAATCAGGGGAATCAACCTGGCTATGCAAATAGTAAATGCCCAATTGTCTGCCACTGCATGCTTGGGAAATGGGAAGAAGGATTTATCCTTGTTGTTTGGATGCTGCTGCAACAATCAACCCTCTTGAAATTTTTAGAAGAGTGATGTGCAAAGTATATCTATCCTTATTTATCAGTAGGAACTTGATAGATTTCTCTCTAAAATATAATTCAGTCTATTTATTAGATCAGTTGGGTCCTACTTTAGGACATAAAAATAGATATTCAGTGTCTTACCTTCAAGAGATCCATATGGAAAGCAGGATTGATAATTTTTCTGTGCTGAGTCCATTTCTGTCCTGTCAACCACAAAAGTCCCTCTCCAGCCAGTTGTCTTAAAAAGGGATTAGTCGGAAGCTTTGGATAGTTGCCAAATTTAGTGGACAATATCTCCTTAATAAGCTCAGGGTGGGGAACAACCAACCTGGCATGAGGCCCAAACCAGAAAATAAAATCCTGACCTATACCACATATAACAAGTTTATTAATGAATAGGGTTTTCATAATTCTGCATCTTCTTCTTAGTCACTCAGTATTCTTCTTAATCGGCGGCTACTCTAGGTCTAGCAGCACCCTAGCAAAACAATCAGTGGTACTAAGCAGGAATTCCAGTAATATGATTAGTAAAATACCATAGGCCTAAAATCATGCATAATACGCGTACCATAGGTTTTGGTCCACTGGTGAAAATAGGGAAGAACTCGAGGGAGTATGTCATGTGAGAGTGGCATGGGTTTGGATTGCTGTTCACGGACCATTCTGGATATCTCTGTAGAATTCCCATGGAATAGCCTGTATGCAGGGCCTCTGATTCCCTGAGCGTCAAAGGACTTTTTCACTTGCAGAGGCTTCCACCATATCGTTGTTGCAATCTTGAACATAAACAAAACTAAACCAGCACAAACAGCCGCCAGACACCAAAACACCCACTCCATATTCCAGTCGTGTCCAACACTCAGTAGTAATTCTTTGGTTCTGAAAGCTTCAGATTTGCAGTAACTATGTCTACGCTGCCCAAGTGTCAGATCCCTTCAGTTCTTGTTACGCCGAAGGCGTTCCCTTAAAGTCTCTTCAACTAAATCTTCAAATCAACGATGTAATTAATCTGGCCCGTTCACATCACATCACCGTAACTGCTGCATCCGATCAATCATGCCCGTTAGCATCAAGTCAAGGTTACACTGCTGCATCCGACGGAAACAGACGAAGCAACGCGTTTTCAACGCGTTTTTATGTCTTGCAAGTATTTTGTTCGTACGCTGTCTTCTGCAGGGTGCAGTAATTGTATTCCACTATACATTGTATTCCCCTATACACTGTCTCCTTCACAATTAATATACCATATGATAGTAATGGGCGGCGCACTACGAGCTGTTCCATTCGTGATTCAACTGTAGCCTCGTCCATACGACATTTAATCCAATGCCAGTGCAGTTGCCCCGCTGCCATGTTTACCATGTGAGAGCCATTTCAGCCTGATGCGGAGTGCCCACCTCCCTGTCCTCTCAGCTTGACTTGCAGAGGATTGAAAAGACGGCGAATGGTGGAAATGAAGGACGTTGATTATAACCCCCAACAAGTATCTTGACTTGCAGAGGATTGAAACAACGCCGAATAGTGGAAATGAAGGGCCTTGATTATTACCCCAACAAGTATCTTGCGCAGGGCGTGTGCATGATTCCAGGATGGTGTCGAAGTACTGTGCGTATTTATTGGGACGAGATATAATGACCGACAGCATAAAAAAACAAGACTGGCTACTAATTATAATGTATCGGCTATTTAGAAAAAGAATTTTGCATTCATCTACAGTGCTAACCAAGAGAGCTTATACAAACAACTTTGGTATATCTTGTGATGTCGAATAAGCTTTTTGAAACTTCGGATTTTGAAACATTTTATTAGTCTATCATATAGTATAATGTCAAACATTCTGTAAATTTTAATATTAGGTTTAATAAACAGTTAGTAAATGTTTGAAATGGTGTTTAATATTTCCAAAGGAGCAGCTACAAAAGAAACTAAATATCACAAGATTACAATATATATTTTAAAAATATATATAAAATATAGAGATTTTTTATTGAGACCACATATTAATGTAAGATTCTAATTTAAAATAATTTATACATTTATTTAGAATTACAAAAATACTAAAAAAAAAAAGAAAAAAGAACAAATATAAAAGAGGATATAGACGTCTACTACATATGTACGCTCATTTATATCCATGTCAGTCTCAACCATATCCACAAAGCCACATGGTTCCATGAACGAGGTGACTTTTAACAACTATATACTTCCTATAAACTATATATTTAATATATAGTATAGATAAATATTTATATATATCTTTATAACTATAAATATTTATTAATATATTAATAAATATTAAAATATTATAGATAGACAATATCTAATATTAGTAATTATAGGCTCTAGGAAAATTCACCACCAACAACTCACCATGGGAAAATTCACTATCACAAAAATCCAAGGAAAGTTCACTACGAGCAATTCACCCCCACTTTGCATTAACATTTTTTAATATATATTTCTAAAACTTTGAATTTGTTTGCAAAAAAAAAAAAATTGTTTTATGATAATAAAAGTGCAATAAAAATTATTCTTTTGCAAAAAAATTCCTTGAGATGAATTTGTCAAATTTTGTTGTGGTCAATTATTGGCGGCCAATATATAATTATATTATAACTAATTATAAATACTTTAATATAATTACAATAGAGATAATTATAGTTATAAATTATAGTATATAGAGTTATACTAATATACTATATTTAACATATTATTATTATTATTATATATATTAATTCATTATAATATATAATTATATATATTATTAATAATATAATATAAGAGTCATCCCCTCTCTTTCATTGTCTCCCTCTTTCTCCCTCCCTATCTACATCTCTATCTCTTTGTCTCCCTATCATCTCTCTATCTCTCTCCCTCTCCCTCTCTATCTATATCTTATTATCTCTATCTATCTTATTCACACCATCTCTCCCTCCATCACTCTTGTAGCATATATATGTCTTTGTCGTCTAAGCACCTACACAATTTTTTATGTTATTTTAAAGATTTCCATGCCAACTAATGTGCCCCCTTACGTGTGTTTCAAGTTTCAATGTCCACTTGTAGTTTGGATTGGGACAATAGAGTTGAAGAGAGACATTTCAAAACCTTGAAGTTGCAAAATTGTTTGTGGTTTGCCTATTTGACTGGATAAGCGAAACAACATGGGGCAAGGCTAAGGTAAAAAATGTTACAAGAGATGAATAATATCTAATATAATATTAGATATAATAATATCTAATATAATATTAGATATAATAATATCTAATATAAATATATAAATAATTTATGGGAGCATGTTATGCCTGAAGTTGCATTTTTTGTCAAGATATGGAAGCATGCAATGAATTTAATGAGATGCAATACCTAAATGAATATAAATATAAATATGGTGTAGTTCAAGTTGAGAAGGCACTTGAACAAGAAACTTTTTAGTTAGGTATTTATGAATAATTTTTTTTTTGTGTGGGATTAAATTTAGATTAGTTATACTTTCTTGCACCCTATGACTGTCGGAGATTTATTAAGGGATGTATTGTTGATTTAAAGGAGAGTGAATTACCTTATCATTGTGATCAATACAATTCAATTTGCACATCCCATGTTAATGGTTTTTTCAAACCTAATCCTCTTAGCTTGGATGGGAAGTGTGATTTTTTCATTGTAACAACAGAAATTGTACGCCCTTGGAAATGGTATAGTTTCACTTAATTTGAGAATAATTAATGATAAATTGGACTTGATTTCCTTGATCTAGTGTTGTGATGTGTTTTACACATCCACATTAGATCTTGGGCCCTTTTTAAGCTAAATAAATTTAACTTTACCTTAATTAGTGTTGTAAAGTGTATTTATTTACACCTTCACATTAAATTTAGAGGGCTTATAAATTAAATGGACCTAATCTAGTGTTGTAATGTATTGTACACTTTCACATTGGGTTTAGGACCCTTTTAAGCTAAAATGACCTATTTTTTCCTTAATTTGATGTTGTAAAGTATATTTATTTACACTTTCACATTGAATTTTGGGCCCTCTTACATTTATGACCTTAATATCATCATTAATAGGCCCCTAAGACCCTATATTGTGCATCCCAAGGAATATTTCAATCAAAATCCTGACAATATCAACAAATAAACTTAATTTCTTCACTCCCCAACATTTTCTCTCTTCCCCAACATTTTCTCTCTTAAAAGGCCTTGTGGGACCCATATGCCACCTTGGGCATATGAGTCCCATCTAGGTGGGACCATATGCCCCAGATGGCATATGAGTCCCATTTGGCCTATTTTTAAGGTTTTGAGTGGAAAATTTAGGTTTTAAGTTCAAATTTTATGAATGTCATCCTATGGGATCCAATTAACAGGATATTAGATGGATTACCTATATAAATAAGGTCTCAAGTCATTATTTCATATAAGAATTCATGATATGAAGTCAAGCACTCAAGAGCTAAGCATTCCAAGACTTTACAAGATCATCAAAAGAGCATTTAAGATCATTCCTAAGGCATTCAAAGGTAGAATTATTCATCAATTATTGCATCCATTTAAGATCCATCATCATGTCAAGGATATCAATCATCAATCATGTTATTGAGCTAGTGTCGTGATGTAGCATTGAAGATCCATTTGTAAGCATTGTTTCATATCAAAGTTCATGATTTAGATCTACATCCTTCATCTCCATTTCATGTTAAATTGCAGATTTACAAGGCATTATTCAAGGTATCATTGCTTATGTTTCATATTTCATATTTCATCTTTCATGTCCTTATTTCATTGTCTCATCATTTGGTTTAATGACCTCAAAGGGGTTTAACCTAGACTAACCCCTATCCTTTAACAAACAAAAACAATTCTTCTCTTTAATGTGTGATTGTAGATCTAGGTATCTTGGAGCTTGAAGATCTCTTGAAGATTAGGTTACAAGCTTGGAGAAAGATGTTGGAGTTGTCCCCTCATTTGCAAGGTTGTCATATTCACTAAAAAGTCATCTACAGGTCTAAAATCAAGGTTTCAGATCTGAAAATCAATAGGGAAGGACAAAGCAGACATTGAAGACTAGATTCAGACTTTGAAGTTCCATAAAACCCTAACTTGACTCATACGCCAGTCCTGGCATATGAGTCCTAGTTTAGGTCATTTTTAGATTTTTGCAGTTTTGGATACCCTTTTGCCAGATTTCAATTTTCTGCCCAAAAACCCTGATCTAGGACTGATATGCCCAGACTGGCGTATGAGTCCCAATATGCCAAAATTTTAGTAATTTTAGCATTTCAGAGCTTCAATCAGTCTTCTTCAAGCTTCCAAGTGCACACATTCCATCTTGTAGTTCTTTGTTCTGTTTTACATGCATTTTTAGGTCATTTAGTGAAAGATTGCATCATACTAGGTTTAAGCATTTTTATTTGCATTGCATTTTTCTTTCCAAGCCCTAGCTTGGTGGTGAAACCCTCATTCAACCTCAATTAGCCTCTAAAAAAACCCTAGGATACCCTATTGCAAGATCTCTTTCCCCTTTCTTCATTGGAAAGTGGGTTATGCTCTATGTTCTAAACCATAAGAAAGCATCTCACCCATTTTTAGTTGTTTCATTTTGGTGAACCTGCATTTAGAACATCATAATTATGATTTGGAGTGAATTACCATCCTAGATCTTGCTTGCATTAACATTACATTAGGGTTTGCATTAAGTTAATTAGCATTCTAGGGTTTCTAAATCTTGCATTAGTGAAAGTGCATATAGGTTGCATTTTTGCATCCCAAATCATTGAAAATCATCTAGAAGTTGCATTTACATTTAGTCAAACAAACTAAAAAGCATAAAAATCACTTAAAATTTACTAAAAATTGTGGAAAAAAACTCTAACAAGGACTCATACACCCCTCTGGGCAATTTAGTTCCAGTGCACATTTGAAACTACCTCTTACAACACTTAAAACCTTGTTTCTACACTTTTTTTTGCTACTATTGGTTATCTATTTCAGCTGGTTGAGTTTTTGTTAGATGCATGTCACTAAATCTAGCTTAAATTGGTCCATTTCATGTATTGCTTAATTCCAAAGTTTCATTGACAACATTTCATTTTTAGATCATTGCATAGTGTAATCAGTAAGTTACCTTATTTGAAATCTAGAAATTGCATTTCATTCTAAGTATTTATATTGCATTTTGAGTAACTTGCATAGATTATTGTTCACAAATGTTAGTTTCAGTCTTTTCCAAGTTTACAAAGAAAAAGTTAGTCAATAAGCATGCTAGTCATTCATTCAATGCATTCCCTAGTTATGAGAGTCTCTTAGTGCAAGAGAGTGAAAATGGTGATGCTTGCCTTAAACCTACATGCCCTCTTATCTATCCTATTTGTGGGAATTATGTGATAGAAGAAAATATAAACAATCCTGATGATCATAGTTTCTCTTCTCCTAATACCTCTCCTACATGTGATAGAGGTATTTTGATGTTAGAAGATGCACTCATTAAGAATCATGGCATTGTTTAAAGCTCCTCTTCTATAAACTCTCCTACATTAAAAGATATTTTAGCACAAGAGAATGAAATCATAGAAACATTTCTAAACATCACCTTACCTAAGTTCCATTCTCTCTTTGCTTGTGAGAATAATTTAGTAAAAGAGGATGAGATTGTAAATGATGAGGATATGTTAATGTTAGATGATCAAACCTTTAAGGTCTATCAAAATCCTCTTTAAGATCCTTCCCCTACCCATCCTATTTCAAAAGACATTATGGGACAAAGTAATGGAATTATGAATAATCTTGACAATCACATTTATTCTTTTAGTATCTCTCACTAGTTGTGAAGATGATACTTTGATGGTAGAAAATACAATTGATGAAAGTCATGAGAATTTTATGTGTCTCTCTTCCCCTAGGGAAAACATTATGGAACAAGACAAGAACATCATTGATGAACAAGATAATTCAACCATTGATTATTCCCCTACTTGCGATGAAGTCATTTTGAAAGAACTAATCCTTGAATGTCAAGAACGTTTGGTTTGTAGTTCTCCTAACAACTCTCCTCCTAGAGAGAATATCATGGTGCAAGAAAATGACAACAATAGTAATGTGGCTTCCTTAGGTGATGGTAAAAATGTGATTCTAGATTGCCCTTTATTAGAAATACATCAAACCAAGACCATTGAGGTTATGAATGCGCAAGTGTCCATTAGATCCCCATTGACTATTGGATCTCCTGCATACCTCGTGGGACGTCCTAATAATGCTATAATTCTTTACCCACCATCACAGAAACACAAAACTCAAAACAAACCTAAACTTATACTCTACCCACCTAAGAACAATGTTTTGTAGCAATCGAGTTCTAATACTGTTGCTCATACATATAACACTAAACACAATCCACGACCAAGAAAAAAACCTTCAACATCCCTCCCATTTCCTAATCCTATCTTACCAGGTCCTCCTTTTTTTCCTTCACAAAGTGGAAAGGAGTATAATATTGTCAAACAATTAGAGAATACTCCTGCTAAGATATCATTATTGGACCTTAGTCAAGCATCCCCTCATTATCATAACATGATAGAAAGTTCCTTGCAACAAATTACTATCCCTTCTAGTGCACAACCGAATGAAATAGCAGCCATGACTCAAGGAATAAATTCTGACATTATTTTCCACCAAAGTGAACTCCCCCTTTAGAAGTGCAAAAATAAAATGATGCTTCCATGGTAATCGTTTACTATAAAGAAAGAGGCATAAAGTGAAATATTTTTGACAATGGATTTTCCCTTAATGTGTTTAGTGTATCCCTTTTGGATAGGCTTGGTGTGGATAAATAAAAAATTCAACCTAACTCATTATCGATTAAGGTTTTTGACAATGTAGGAAAACAATGCTTGGTGTGATCAGTTTTCCTATTACAGCTGGAAAGGCCACATTAGAAACACCGATCCATGTTATGCCTCATGATCTTTCATATAATCTCCTTTTAGGAAGGTTGTGGATTCAAGAAATGAATGGGGTGCCTTCTACTCTTCATCATGTAATGAAGTATGTCTACAACAAGTGTACACACTCAAAGCTGACCCTGACCCAAACATTTGTTTAAACATTGAGAAAAACAAGGAAAATCCTTTGAAAGAATTAACACCAACTACACAAGTGGAATGCATGCTAGATAAAGAAAAAAACATTGAGGAAGTCATGAAGTTATTAGAAGATGATTGGGGTTCCTTAGACTTTGAACCAACATTCATGTGAGAATAGAACATCATAAACAAAGAATCTAAAATGGGAAAATAAAAGTGGTAATTTCAACACAAAATTTGAAAGACCTTTTAAATGCATCCATCTCAACCACTTTAGAACAAAAGACAATAAATTACACAACAAACTTTGATGAACATAATTATGAGCGACCACCAAATCCAAAAATGATGAAAAATATTTATGGAAAAGGTTATGAAATAATGAAAAAACTTGGTTATAGTGGAAAAGGATGTGGTGCTAAAGAAAAAGGTATTCGTACCTCTATAGAACCTCACATGAAAAAAAAGACTAGGGGTCTTGGTTATTGCCCTTCGAAAGACACAAACAAGCCTTCAATTAATATCAACACTATTACAAAAGATTCCTCTAAGCCAACTTTAACATTAGTGCATTTTGAACTAATAAACACTAGTGGTCTTGATTGTTACCCTTCCAAAAAAATGAAAGAAACAAAGAAATATTTGCTTAATGTCAATGTCATCACATAAAACACTAATGATTTGAATTCATTATATTTTGCACCAGGCTGGGTGATTCCACAAAGCTGATTTACAATTTCTGGGAGATTCTATTTTTTGTTGAAATCACATATTTTTAGAAAATATAATGATTTAAACTTTAAAAATTTCCATTTAAAGCATTCCAATTGAAGAGGGTTTGATCAAACTACCTCAGATCAAACCCCCTTGGATAGAACCCCGCTAGTTTTAAACCATACCTATAACGGAGTCTCCTTTACTCTTATCAAAATGCTGATAAAAAACCACTTTTGATTTACCTCTTGGGGGATCAAATGAATTCATTTAAAATTTAGTTTTTGTTAGTATTTAGTCCTTATTATAAGCTTCCCATAAAGTATAATTTTAAATAAATTAAATTTTATTAAATTATATTTATTTTTTATTTCTTGTGAATGTAGGTTTTCACCGAAAATCAAGCTCTCTGTTTTGCACATGTGGAAAATAGAATATTATAAAAATAAAAAATAAAAAATATGAGTGCACCAGATATTGAATTCCTTGATCCAACAAAATAAAAACAATTTAATTTTGATACATACAAAAAAAGTTATGGGTTATACAGTCCACCTATGTCTGAATTATAATTGGTTTGACTTTGAAACTTGATTAAGGAAAAACTATTCAATAAAACACTATGAAACAAATTGGAAGCACTAGATATAGTAGTTACAAATCTAAATTCAAAAAAAATAGAATTTTCTCCTTCATGGAAAAAAAATTGTGTTATACAGTGAGCGTCACTCCTTAAAAATGGTGTTTACTGAAAAAAACTAGTTTTCGAAGGAGATGGAAAATGAAGTGCAATTTGATTCCAAAATTTTTGAAAAAAATATATTTAGAATCTAGAGACAAAATTTCACAAATCACTAGTTTGCATCATCTTCAAATTCCTCACGGTTTAACTGCTATATGTGCCCGAAAGTGAAAATTTAGTTTAAAAAATCAGTTTAGTGTCCAGTTTGGCCAAAAATTGTAAACCAGTATTGTGGGATCATCCCCCTCCTGTAAAGGAGAGAACAAAATATCACAATCTAAAGAGTCTTGTGTAAGTATGACACCTTGTACTAAGTAAGAGATATCTTTGTCACAAAATAAAGGAACATCATCAACTTTTGATCAAGATAGTATCTTGATGATACTCCTCCAAGATCGTCTGATATCTCTCCCTCCAAGAACACGAAAGAAATTTTACTACAAGAGTTCATTTTACGCATATCATAAAGTTCATGGCCATTCTACTAATGAATGTAAGGCTTTGAGTAACAAAATTCAATATCTTAAGGGTTGTGGTGCTCTTCCTTGGGTTGAAGTACCTAGTTCCTCTTTTCATTTCAGCTCACCCTTGTCTTGCACTAAGTGGGGGAAAGGAGTTAAGTAGCCTTGTCCTCGTATGTCACTTGTCGTTGTCTCTTTTAGCTAGTTGACCACCTTTCATGTACATATAAGAGCAAGCTTGGGATGTGGACGACATGCCTTAAGCGAGCTAGTAGGTGACATACTACCTTTTGGGGGAAACCCCTTTTCATGATGTAGCTTATTGGAAACATATGACTTGGCATAGGGCTTTCTGAATAAGCTCTCATGTTGTCTTCTACTTTAAAGCAATTGCTCACGGTAATGGTGTTAGTAACCGCATTAAAGTGGGGGCATACATCGACAACATGAGACATTTCTTGGTGATGTCATTGGGCTTGATTTACTCTGAGAGCATGATATTTCTTTGACTTATCCTCTCTTGGAGACATTGAGCACGATGTTCCCTAAGAAGATACCTTACATGAACTAAGAAAATCCCTTTGAACATTCCTTACACTATTTTGCATTTACAACATCAGTTATATGGCCACCTTGCATAATACACTTTTTTTTCTTGCCTCATGATGCAAAGGTGGTGGAAACCCAAGAAACAAATTGACACAACTTCTCTCAAATATACCCACTTTGATACCAATCCCCAAACACACAACAGGGAAACTCAACTACCCAACACAATCTGATCACACAAAGACCTATCTCAACATCATTTAGGCATCTACTCAGACCCCAAACACCATTCCCAATTCAAACATACAAGGTTTCTTTGCAACATCTTGGAGAACCATCAAACTACCCTGCAAAAAGGCTACAAGATTAGCCCTGTTTTACAAACAAAGTGTTCTTTAAACTTCTCTTAACCCCTCTATCTCTTGGACAGACATCAAACATGTCTCAAAACACCCAATTTCATAGGTCTTAGGCAATTTCTCAACCTCTAAGCCACTATTCCTCAAAACCCTCAATTTCCTCATAACTACCTAGGGTTTTCAGCCTTACACCCTTCTCAAGGTCTCCAAGCCCAACCAAGACTTCCAATTACTTGTTTAGGGTCTGTAAAAATGTTTCAAACTATTTTCTAAGAAAAACCAACAACAAATCATTGAAAATCCAATACTGTCCCATCCATCCTTTCATGAACTTTGCTTTATTTCGCACTGTGGTGACACCCTACAGTCTGCAATCTACTTTATTTCCAATCTAAAACATAAAGGAACATATCCTAACCTAACTCCATGCCTCCCCACTAAGCAACAGGTCAAAATAGTAAGTGGGGATGGCTTAGAACATTAAAGACACTCAAACGGTGCCTCACTGCCCCTGTACAGGCAGATAACAAAAGATTAACAAAGAACTCCTCAAGTTCATGTTTAAAACTTCAAAATGGATTCATAAACATGCTATTCCCATGTCATACAAGAAATCACAAGGATTTATAGCATCAATCTACTTGTACGGTCTGTACAATGGAAGAAAACACAAACATACAGTTAAAATGGAAGAAAAACTAGTGAAATCAATAGAGAATTGTTACTTTATTCAATGAATGCTCAACACCTTTTTTTTGGTTCATCAATCCTTTCTTGTGCCTTTCAAAGGCCTTTATACATTTTCCAACTCATGACAATCTTCCCCAATGCCTACAACTACCTCTTAACCACCTTAACCCCCATTTGGCTTAAAAAGCAATTATGTGCTAAATGAACCCCATTATGCAAGTTTGTTATCTAAGAAACCTAGAACCACTTAGATACCTTTATGCTATCCTAAATATTTTTTGTAAACTCATGTCTTGCAATCCCATTTACATTTCAAATAGTTTACCTACATGGCAACATTGACAATTCCTTGAAACAAGAATGCATTTTGCACATTTGTCCACCTTAGCCCATAAATTCCCTAAATACATATAGAATTGGTCTATTAAACCTTATTTAAATAGAATAAACACCAAGACACAAGCATCAGCCTGTTATTCATTCAAATAACCAAAATTTGATGTTGTGGTATAGGTGCTCCTGTACCATACACCCCCCCTAAGAAAAACTCGAGTCCCATGAGTTGGTGTGGATACCACTGCCTCCAAGTATTACACAAACTCCATTGGTTCACAAATGCACTCCATTGATGCATGTACATAGGACCTACAAATTGTCTTGAACTTCCATCACTTTGTAATGTATTCATATAAGCATTTGACCTTGCTTTTGATCTCAGACCTATAGTCAGCTTTTCACCATTTCTCTGCTCAACATTGGTTTGTCTATGATACCCTGTACCTACATACAAAAAAGTGTTAGCAATTCCTTGATTTTTCTTTTGTTCTTTGTCACCTTCATGCTTGTAACTCTCCTTTCAACCTTGTCTTTACTGTCCTTTACTCATTGCTCCTCTACCTTGCTTCACCACTATCAAATCAGGTTGTTTGTTCACTGTACCTACAAAATTTGTTTGTTTCTCACCCCTACTCTCAACTACAGGGCATTCAATACTGCCTACCATCACACTGTCCTTCAAATTCTTTTCCAATACCTTCTTTACCCCTGCATTTTCCATTAGATCTGTTGTTCCTACATTGTTAGTCTTCAAAACAACACTAGGATCTACCATGTTGCTTTATTTCACAACTTTTATAGGCTCTTTCATTCCACACATGATGAATTTTTCCTTACCTTTCTCATGCCCTATCCAAGGAGTCAAAACAAACTTTTTTCCATCTTTCATGATTGTATACTGATTTTCTTTCCCATCATAGATGGCACTCCTATCATACTGCCATGGCCATCCAAGGAGTATGTGACATCAATCCATTGGAAAAATATCACAAAGAACACTGTCCTTATACTCACCTATTTTAAAATCTACCATAGCTTGCTCATTCATTATCAATGATTGACCATTGCTTAACCAAGAGACCTTGTATGGAAAATCATTAGGGATTCTTTTCAAATTGAGTTTATTCACCATTTCACAAGAAACCATGTTTTCGGTTGAACCTGAGTCCACTACCATCATACATACCTTATCATGTACTTTGCAATTGATTATGAAGAGTGCTTTCCTTTGTAGGGGTTCTTTAGGAATTGACACCTTGAGCAATGTTCTTCTAATCATCAAACTCTCTCCAACTTTTGATGTGAGATTAATGACAGGTGAAGTCACACTCTCTTCATCTTCATGCACTAGTTGATTCCTCCTTTCTCCTCCATGAGAGCTTGAACCTTTCCTTTCAGGACACTTGAAGGATGGATGTCCAGGCTGGTTGCAAGTGTAGCATCTTCCTGAAAATGCATTGTTGGAATTCCTTCCTCCTCCAAATCTGCCTCTTGTGCCTCTCCATCCACCTCTGAAATCAAATTGCTCCTGCTCCTTGTCTTCCCCTTGACTCTCATTGTTTTCCTTTGAATTAGGATTGAATCCTCTTCCTCTAGAAGTGTTGCCTCTTCCTCTTGTTGTCTTCTCTTCTCTCCTCTTGAACTTTTCTTCCACCCTCATTGCCATTTGAAAGCATTGTTCAACTGATTTAGGTGCCAAAATGTTGATCTCATCCTTGATGTTGCACCTTAAGCCATTCAAGTACCTAGAAACCATTTCATCTTCCTCTTCTTCATGTTTAGCCCTTATACTTAGCCTATAAAACTCTTCAGTATATGCTTGTACATCTAACTCCTTTTGCCTAAGATTTTGCAATTTCTTAAGCAATTGAATATTATAATCAAAAGGAAGAAATTTACCTTTGATTTTTGTTTTCATCTTCTCCCAAGAAATGATCTTGCTCTTTCCTTTTCTCTCCCTATCCTCCTGCACAAAATTCCACCACACCAAAGCATGTCCTTTCAGTTTTGTTTTTGCTCTCTTCACCTTATGTCCTTCATCAACATCTTCACGATCAAAGCAGTTCTCTTTTTCAGGAAACTTCTAGAATGGCCAAAATACATTAAATAAAGGATACATTGTAAATATGGACCATTCATTATTAGTTTTTAGATCTAATGGCAGATATTTTGTTGGCATGTCTTTCCCTAGAATGTAACTCTATTTTATGAGGGCATTGTATTACAATTGCAATAGAGATTGTGATGATTTCCGAGAGTTTGATAGGGGTCATGTTGTCTCTTGATCTTTGAGTGGTGATACTCCTATGAGAAGCTTTCTCTACAAGTATATTGTAACCTTTGTGATTTACTAAATAATATATTGGGTGGATTTTATCCCGAAAGGGTTTTCCCCACGTAAACCACTGTGTCGTGGTATGCATGATATTTATGTTTAAGTTTCTATAACTGTTAAAGATCTGTAAAAGTTTTGCATTATTCTCCTCTCAAGATTAGTGTAGGAAGTAGTTCCGCTACCTTAGTATCAAAGCTTGATCACCTTTGGTTTCAGTTGTGGATTGCTAGGTTTTTTGAACTAATCTAGTTTTGAGTGGGAGCTTGTGTAGAAAATACTTTGTGATCTTGTTGCTGGAATTTTTAGATGGAAAGTTCATTAGGGAGAAAAGAGGTGGAGAAATTTTTTGGAAATAATTTTGAGATGTGGAAGCTAAAGATGGAGGATCTGTTGATAGATCGAGATTTGTGGGATGTTGTTGATGAGAATGTTTCAAGGCCAATAGATCCTACTCAGGTTGCTCAATATGATGTTATGGATTGTAAAGCCAAGGGTCTAATCAGATTATGATTGGTAGAATTTGTTTTAATTAATGTCCATGAAGATACCTCTGCACATAAACTATGGAAGAAGCTTGGTGATATGTATCAAGCTAAATCTTTATTGAACAATATTTTCTTGAGGAAGAAGTTGTATTCCTTGAGAATGGAAGAGGGTGGATGAATCAAAGACCACCTAGAAGGGTGAAGCCACAATAGTGGATTACAATTCAAGTGAGGAAGGAAAATTCACAAAAAATGACCCCAAGGAAAAAATTGTGATTTTGGGGGTTCGTACGAACCTACTGGTTTGACCGAACCCATAAGGGGTTTGCTCGAACTAGGGTTCGAATGAACCCCTTTGAATCTTGGGCACCAAAAAAACAAAAAAAATGCATTGGCAAGGGGGTCAATTGAACCCCTTTAAGAGGTTCACTTGATCCATGGTTCAAGCGAACCTTGGTTCGAGTGAACCCCTAGGGGTTCGTACGAACCCCCCTTATCTCTCATCATCCCCCTGAGAGACAAAAATCCCAATTTTTTTCACTTCGAAGCTCGACTTGAACATGAAAATGGCGAAGACTTCACAAACCCAACTAGAATCAGGTAGTCCTTAGAACGAGCTATCCAATGAATATAATTTTGATATATTTTGGTTTTATTATGTATTTGTTTTTTAGTTCAATTAAATATAGGTTTTTCACCGAAAATGAAGGTCTTTGTTCTGCACATGTGGAAAAATAGCAGATTATCAAAAAAAAATTTGAAAAATATGAGTGCACTAGATATTGAAGTCCTTGATCCAACAAAAAAAATAATAATTGAATTTTGATATATATGAAAAAAGTTACACGTTATACAGTTATGCTATGTCTAAATTGTAATTGGTTTGACTTTGAAACTTGATTAAAGAAAAAATATTCTATAAAAAACTATCTAACCAAGTGGAAGCACTAGATATCAGAGTTACAAATCTAAATTTGAAAGAATTATAATTTTATCCTTCATGGAAAAAAAGTTATGCGTTATACAGTGTGTGTCACTTTTTAAAAATGTTTTTTTCTAAAAAAATCAATTTTCGTGGAAGATGGAAAAAGAAGTGCAATCTGATTCCAAAAATTTTGAAAAAAATATTTTTAGAATCTACAGACAAAATGTGACGAGACTCTAGTTTGCATCATCTTCAAATTCCTCATGGTTTAGCTGCTATAGGTGCCCAAATGTGAAGATTTAGTTAAAAATAATAATTTCAGTGTCCAGTTTGGCCAAAAATTGTACACCACAATGCTATTGTGGGATCACCCAGAAGCATTCAATATGTTTGTGGATCAGTTGGTATCAGTTGGTGTTAAAATGGATGAGGAGGAGAAATGTTAGATCCTACTTTGTTTTTTACCTGATTCATGGGATTCTCTTGTTATGACTATTGGGAGTACTTTTGTTATTTTGAAGACTGCAGATGTGGTGGGTTCTTTGCTTTCTGAAGAGATGAGAAGGAAGCTATCAATCACTACTAAGAAGGCCCAAAATGTTCATGGAAGACCTAAGGAAAAATTCAAGAAGAATGAGAAGTGTGAAAAATCCAAGTCTAGGGAGAGATCTAAATCTCCTTGAAAGTCCAAAGTTTTTTGTTGGAATTGTGGTAAGCCCAGACATGTTTGTAAGGAATGAAAAGAATAAAGTAAGAAGAAAAAGAAGAAAATTGATTATGATTATGAGTCTGAGAATGAATATGGTGATGCATTCATTGCAACTTTGGCAACTCATGTAGGTAGTGATGCATGGTTAATTGACTCAGGTGCATCTTTTCATATGACCTTTAATAGAGATTGGCTTTGTGAATATGAAGAATTTGATGGAGGTAAGGTGTAATTGGGTGATGTCTCTCATTTATTCATTATTGGCCATGTTGAAGTTAAAATCAATTTGAACCTAATGGTATAATAAAAAGGATTAATGGTGTGTTGCATATCCCTAGATTAGCACAAAAAATGTTATCTATGAGAAAGCTAATAGATGTGGGTGTGTAGGTAGTATTTTCTAATGCAAGATGTAAGATGGTTAGAGGTGCTATGTTGATTGCTAGAGTTGTCAAATATGGCACATTGTATAAGCTTGATGCATGCATTGTTGAGTGCAATAGTACTTCTATGAAAAGAAAGTATGTGGAAGAAGTGAGGGTTTCACCTTCAACAAATGGTCATGGATTTTGGGTACCCAAGGGTGCTCCTTTTTTTGAGACAAAGTTACCTACAGAGAAAACTATGTTATGGCACTAGAGACTTGGCCATATTGGAGAAAAGGGTCTAAGGACCTTGAAAAATAAAAACCTTGTTGAAGGTTTGTCTGATTGTAATCTTGAATTTGATTTTTGTGGGAATTGAATTTATGGAAAACAAAACCATGTTTAGTTTTACTTGAGTTCTCATAAATCTTATGGTGTATTGGATCTTATTCATTTTGATGTATATTTCCTAAAAAGTAAATCTAAAGTTTTCAGTTGATTTAAAAAATTTAAAGCAATGGTTGAGTTGTAGATTGGAAAGAAAATAAAATGTTTGAGGACTAATAATGGTGGTGATTTTTTCTCTAATTATTTTGAAAATTTTTGTAAAGATTGTGGTATTCATAGACATAAGACAACTCCATATTCTCCACAACATAATGGAGTTTCTGAAAGAATGAACAAGACACTGATGGAGAAGGCTAGGAGTATGTTGAGTGGTGCTAGTCTAGAAAAAAGGTTTTGGGCTGAAGTTGTTGCCATCAATCCTGTTACCTGATTAACAGGTCTCCTACATCAACTCTTGTCGATAAGACACCTATTGAGGCATGGTTGGGTTGCAAACCTTCATTAATACATCTTAGAGTTTTTGGTTGCAAGGAAAATGCACGTATGTCAAAGGAGAGGTGAACAAAATTTGAGAACAAGGCTATGAAATGTATCTTCATCGGATATAGTTATGGTGTGAAAGGATACAAGCTTTGGGATCCTGTTGCATAGAAGGTAATACATAGTAGAAGTGTTATTTTTAGAGAAACTAAGCCTTCTTCTATTACATTGCAGCTTAAACAAAGTAAACAAGAAGATGAGATTCAATTTCCTTTTACACCTGAGAAAGTTGAATCGAGTCCCAAGGATAGACAAGAAGTTGAGGAGAGCTCATCTAGCTCTGGATCTTCAGAAGAGGAGGAAGAACCTCCAACTCAACTTTTTCATAGGTCTACAAGACATAGACAACCACCTGAAAGGTATACACCTAATGATTGAAGATGTATTTTTTCTTTAAATACTAACATGGATGAACCCATATCTGTAGAGGAGGCAAGAGGCACTAGGTATGAATGATGCAGAATCCTGGAAGATTGCTATGGATGAAGAGATGACATCTTTGAAAAAGAATGATGCATGCCAGGATCTTGTACCATTGCTTGAAGGACGAAAATATGTTGGTTGCAAATGGGTGTTCAAGAAAAGGATTAGTTCAGATGGAGGTAAGTGAGAAGTATAAAGCAAGGTTGGTTGCAAAGGGTTACTCTCAAATTGAGGGTGTTGATTATGGTGAGATATTTTATCCTATTGCAAAAATGGCATCCATTAGATTTTTTCTTTCTATTGTTGCTACTTTTGATTTAGAGGTTGAGCAAATGGATGTGAAAACTACTTTCCTTCATGGTGATTTGGAGGAGGATATGTATATGACACAACCATAGCACTACATGGTGAAAGGTAAAAGTAAATTGGTTTGCAAATTGAAGAAATCTTTGTATGGCTTAAAATAGAGTCTTAGGATGTCATACTAGAAATTTGATACATATGTGTTGAGTTTGGGATTTGAGTGATCTAAATCAGATCATTGTGTTTATTATAAAGTTGATGGTGATTGTTTCCTATTTATTGCATTATATGTTGATGATATGTTATTTATTGGCAAAGGGAAAGGTATGATTTAAGAACTAAAATCTCAACATGCTACTAAATTTAAAATGAAGGATCTATTATGCCTTGCATAACCACCCTAGTTTGTTGTGGAACAAAATGGGTCCCCCCCGTTCTTTTCTTTTCCTTTGGCCTTTGGTTTTCTGCCTTAGGCATTTTTTTCCTTTTTTTTCAGTTGGATGCAGAACCGGGACCAATATCGAGCTTGGAATTACATCCAACAGTTGCTGGTTTTGTGCTGTTCCCAGTTTTGATTCTGACAGTTCCTTTATTTTAGTGTCTTTTGTTCTGGCGGACCCAAAACCGGAACTGGAACCGAGTCCTGAAACTTTCAAAAGTTTCAGGTTCGGGTCCCGTTCCGATCCCGGTTCTGCGTGTCTTGTTCTTTTGCTTTTGTTCCTTTTGTTTTGTCGTGGGTATTTTCTCCCCTTTCTTCTTCTCTTTCTTATCCTTTTTTTGTCTTTTTCGGGTGTCATCGGAGGTGGGTTTAGAACGAAATCCGAACCTGAAACTTGCAAAAGTTTATGGTTCAAGTTTGGTTCCGGTCCCGGCTCCGCCTAGTTCGTTTCTTCATTTTCCTCTGGTTCCGACCACTTGGTTGGGTGTTGAGTTTTATGTTTGCATCGTTGCCATTTTGCGGGAGCGGAATAGGGACGATGGTATGAGAGGTTTGCATTTCGTTTGTATCTTGTTCCCATTCTGACTCCAGTCCCGGTTCTGATTTCTTCTTGGTTCCGCCCCCACCAGTTTTGAAGGAGGGTGTCGTTTCTAGTTCGGATTTGGTTCCGCCTCCGCCAAAGTTGGTTTTCTTTTTGCTAAGAATTGAATGAAATAATCATAAATGATAGTATATCTTATGTGCTTCTGAGAACTAATGAGGGCATTTGTTTTGCAGGATTGAATCGTGCACATGATGGTATTTCTCAAGGAGCTCAATTGGGAAGTATTCCCCATCCAGTTTGGCATGAAATTCCTCTAAAGAGAAAAGTTGGCAAGACCCCGTAGTTGTCTTGCCAACTAGCAGTGTGTTTGCCTCATTTGGGATCCATCGGTCACCCATAATTTTTAGTCGCCGTGAGGATTCATATGTCTCTCCATTTGGAAAGCGGTCACGCCGACCCTTAGACTCAAGGTTCACATCAAGGAAAGGTCCTGCTGATACAATAGGGTTTCGGCGAAAGGGTTATGCCTTCGGCATGAGGTCTGGCCGACATGTTAGGGTCTCCCCGAGGTGCTCTCAGTTCGGAAAAAGGAAGGCTTGGCTGGTGTAATGTCTCACCGATCGAAGGAGGTCTTAGCGACAATGGTTAGCGTTGGCAAGATGTCTCATCGACAGGCTGAACTCTTGCCAAAATGAAGCGGCATCGAGCGGAGGATTTGTGTTCGGCATGAGGTCTAGCCGAAAGAGAAAAGTCTCGCCAAAAGGGGATACTCCCTTTGGTGTAACATTTGGGGCTCACCGAAAGGTCTTGCCGACAAGGCGGAGTCTTGCCAAAATAGGGTATGGGCCTAGAGAAATTTTGCACTCGGCGAAGGACGCTTGTCTCCCTGAAATGAAATGAGATCGCCAAAAGATAATGCCGAAGTCCCGCTGAAAAAGGATTTCATTGGGGAAATAATGTCCCACTCGCTATGATCTCCTGTCGAATGAGTAAGGTCTCGCCAAAACAGGGTGAGCTCAGGGAGAAAAGAAGAGGTCGGCATGAAGTCTCACTAATAGGGTGGACTCTTTCCGATAGGAGCTCCAAGCAAAAGATTGATGTTCGGCATAAGATCTCGCCAAGAGAGATAACATCACCATGAAGTCTTGCCGACCCAGAGATGTCTTGTTGACAGGGCATGAGTTCGGGGTAAGGTCTCCCTGAAATGAAGAAGTCTCCTCGACATAAGATGAGCTCGCCAAGAGATCTCGAACTCGGCAAGATGTCCCACCAACTTGAATAGGTCTTGCCAAAGTAGAAAGGGGCTTGAGCTCGGGGAATAAGAATGAGCTCGGAGAAGCTCTGAGCGGATGATTAGGGCTCGGGGAGATGTCTTCCCGAGTGCGATGGTCTTGCCGAGATGGAGAGACTTTGGGGTAGCGTCTTGCCAACCCTCTAATGTCTCCCCGAGATGGAATGTGCTCACTGAGAGAAAAGGAGCTCAAGCCCAGAGAACAAGAATGAGATTGGAGAAGCTCCAAGTGGATGATTAGGGCTTGCCGTGACTTCTGGCCGGTAGTGATTGTCTTTTCGATAGTTTTTGTGGTATCGATATGACTTCTGCAACTCGCTAAAAGGTCTTGCCGACTGTCATATGTTACGCTAATGGCCACTATGAGGTATAATCACATTGGGGAGACACGATTAGTGTCTCACTGACATGTGATTCCATTCGAATGGCCTTTGACTGCCTGAGAATCTTACGTGGCCTATGTCCCACCAATCAGAAGAAGCTAAAGGAGTGGCCCATTGGCCCTTTGACTGACTACCCCTATGAATAAGTTTGACAGAATGCAAATGACATGGACTCATTCTGAGATCAAGGTGATGGATTGACTCGGGAATGTTGGTGTTCAGATCTAAAGGGAGGCCTGATGCTACTTCCAGAGATAGTCAACGTGCAGAAAGATCTAGAGTAGGAAGGAAGTCGAAGGAAAGAAACAACCATGAGTCATAGGGACAGTTGTGGTGTCTGCTCGCAGAGGTGGATTCGGTATTAATGACAATGCTTTAGAGCATTCAAGGCAGCCTTGCAAAGGATTTCAAAGATGGACACAAAGGCTAGAGTTAATGTTGTAGCTGCAAAAGATCTACAAATCATCCCCTGAACAATCTTTCACCAAAATGGACAGTGAGGATGCCATTCAAGGCAGCATTAATTCTATTAAAAAATATTTGAGCGCCGACCCTCCTGCAACCAGCAGATATTTTGTAAAACCCTAAAATTAGGGGCCAACACATTCTTTTTGGTATGCTCTGTATATATGGCATTCTTGCCTCCTAGAAAAAGGGGTATAAGTTTTATAATACATAGAGAAATAGGGGAGATAATAGAGGAGACATAGAAATAGATTTCAAACAATAGTAATTTTCTTAGTTAGGAGTTAGATTCAGCAGAAGCCTGTAACGTATTTTTCAAATTTTATTAGTATAGATGGAAACAATTTGGAGTCATGGATTTTCTGTACACTGGTGATTGTGCCAGATTTGTAAATGTTGCTTATCTGTTTCACTAAAAGTAGAAGCAACCAGATTAAAATCTACTTCAGATTGTGTTTCAGAATGTTGTTTATCTTGGTTTAATCATTTGATTTGAGAAGCTTTCAAGGATTGAAGTCTTATTTTATCTTTTGTTTAATTGGTAACTTTCAATCTGTTATTGAAATCAGCACTGCGAATGAATGAAACTTTGTGTTAGTCACAAGTTAATTTTGTTCTACAATTTTAGTTAGGAATTCCTTCAAAGGTAATGAGTCTAGTTAAGTTGGATGAATTAACATTCTTTTCTATTCCAAAGTTCTGATCTATCTTTTCTGTTTCTTTAAAAACCCTAGTTAGAGTAGGTTTAAAGTTTATGTTTGACCTCAGAACAATCCAAAAGTTCAACACCAGCAGGCCCCTTGAACATTACTGTTACATTGACCACTGAGCAACATCAACACAGTTGAGAACCAACTACAAAGACCTTGGGAGCTAAGACATCCATGTGTTGTCTTTCTCTTTCAGGAGAAACAGAATAGCAATATTCTGTTTACACATTGTTGTGCCATCAGACACGTCAATAGGATCTTGCTACAGCTAAACATATTCTTGGGATGGAAATTAAAAGAGATAGAGTGAACAAAAAGCTATTGCTTGGCCTAAGTAAATATGTGAATTCAATTTTATAGAGGTTTGATATGTAGGATTGTAGACCATTGTGTGTTCTTGTTTCAGTTGGAACAATGTTATCTATTTCAGATTGTCCAACATCCCCATCGGAGATGGAAGACATGAGTAGAGTAACTTACTAGAGTGTATTTGGAAGTTTGATGTATGCTATGGTATGTAATAGACTAGACATTTCCCAAGCAGTGGGAGTTCTTTCCAGATATATGTCTAATGGACTAGTAGAGTTCATTGGGATGCAGTTAAAAGAGTCTTCAGATATTTGTGGGGTACCTCAAATTATTCCTTATGTTATCATAGTAACGTGACTGAAGATGATATTTCCCTTGATATTCATGGTTATGTGGATTCAAACTGGGAGGGTGATATTGATAATAGAGAATCCACTAGTGCTTATGTGTTTACTTTATTTGGTGGTGCAATTAGTTGGATGAGTAAGTGACAGGTTGTGGTTGCTTTGTCCACTATTGAAGCAGAGTATATTGCATCTACTCATGCTTGTAAATAAGCCATTTGGATTAAGAGACTGTGTTTAAACATTGGAATAAAACAAAGTACGGTGATAATTTATTGTGACAGTCAAAGTGTGGCATGTCTAGCCAAGAACCTAACATTTCATGTGAGGACCAAGCACATTGATGTATAGTATCATTTTGTTAGAGATATGATCGAAGATGGTAGGGTGAAGCTGGTTAAGGTAGAGAATTTGATGAATGTTGTCGATTCTTTAACTAAGCTTGTGAGCATAGAGAAGTTTAGATGGTGTTCAAAGAATATGGGCCTTTTTTCCCCTAGAAATTAAAGAGATGATGTTTACACCCTCACAATGCTCTTACAAGGTGTTTGAAAAGTGGGAGATTTTTTGGGAAAATGTGTCTCAACCTTGCAATTATATGTGGTTTATTGTTGATAGGATGTATATATATTTATATGTATGTTTCCTAGTTACATCGATAGGTGTATACAATGGAAACATAGAGTGAAATGTGAGCATGTTAAATTTTTCAAGAAACTTCTAGAATGGTTGACATACATTAAATTAAAGGATATATTGTAAATATGGACCGTTCGATATTAGTTTTTAGATCTAATGACAAATATTTTGTTGGCATGTCTTGCCCTAGAATGTAACTCTATTTTATGAGGGCATTGTATTATGACTGTGTTAGAGATTGTGATGATTTCTAAGAGTCTAATAGCAGTCGTGTTGACTCTTGATCTCTAAGTGGTGATACTCTTGTGAGAAGCTTACTTTGCAAGTATATTGTAATATTTGTGATTTACTAAATAATATATCAAGCGGATTTTGGAGTGTGGGGTTTTTCTCTCTAAAGGGTTTTCCCCACATAAATCACTACATGTCATGGTATGCATGATATTTATGTTTATTTCCATTTAAGTTTTTATAACTATTAAATATCTGTAAAAGTTTTGCATTATTATCCTCTCAAAATTAGTGTAAGAAGTTGTTCCGCTACCTTGGCTTCCTTACATGAAGCATACAAAGTTTTTCTTGTCTCATGAAGCTCAAAGATCATTATTGTTGGGCTCCTTATCAAAGTTATCAAGAGGTATAGCTTTGTTCTGGTTGTATGGGATCCAAAAAAAGGCATGACTTCCCTTAGCCACTCATGTATGTGGGCACATATCAGTCGTGTGTCTCGCCCTTTCAGATACTCACCCTACAAAAGAACTAAAGTTATGTGACCCTAAAGTGAGTGTATTGTGGATACTCACCTCGTAGATGACCTAAAGTTTTGTGGCCCAAGAGTGAGTGCATTTTTGTCGAAGCTAGATCTACCCATCTTGTTCTTTTCTTCCTTTATGTCTTTGACATTGCATGTTTGTGTATCTTGTTTTGTTGCATATTGTACACCTTGTGCATGTCCTTTTGTGTTCATGTTGGTTTGATGTAGGATCTTGGATCCTGGGGGCTTGGCCACCTCCTTTGATCTTTTTCATCCTTTTCCATCCACATTGGTACACTTGGACCCCTCCTAAATGTCTACTTTATTGTTAGTTTGAAGCAAGTTCATCCTCTCACTAAAGTGGGGGCTAAATGTAACAACAAAAATTGTACAATTTCACTTAATTTGGGAGCAATTAATGATAAATTAGACTTGATATTTCCTTGATATAGTGTTGTGATGTGTTTTACACATCTACATTAGGTCTTGGGCCCTTTTTAAGCTAAATAAACTTAACTTTACCTTAATTTAGTGTTGTAAAGTGTATTTATCTACACCTTCACATTAAATTTAGGGGGCTTGTAAATTAAATGGACCTAATCTAGTGTTGTAATATGTGTACACTTTCACATTGGGTTTAGGAACCTTTTAACCTAAAAAGACCTATTTTTTCCTTAATTTGATGTTGTAAAGTATATTTATTTACACTTTCACATTGAATTTTGGGCCCTCTTGCATTAATGACCTTAGTATCATCATTACTAGGCCCCTTAAAACCCTATATTGTGCATCCCAAGGAATTTTTCAATCAAAATCCCAACAATATCAACAAATAAACTTAATTTCTTCACTCCCCAACATTTTCTCTCTCTAAAAAGGCCTTGTGGGACCCATAGGCCACCTTGGGTGTATGAGTCTCATCTAGGTGGGACCCATATGCCACATATGGTGTATGAGTCCCATTTGGCCTATTTTTAAGGTTTTGAGTAGGAAATTTGGGTTTTAAGTTCAAATTTTATGAATGTTATCCCGTGGGATCCAATTAATAGGATATTAGATGAATTTCCTATATAAATGAGGTCTCAAGTCATTATTTCGTATAATAATTCATGATTTTAATTCAAGCTCTCAAGAGCAAAGCATTCCAAGACTTTACTTGATATCATCAAGAGAGCATTCAAGATCATTCCTAACGCATTGAAGGGAAAAATTATTCATCAATTGTTGCATCCATTTAAGATCCATCATCATGCCAAGGTTACCAAGCATCTAACATGTTATTGAGCTAGTGTTGTGATCTAGCATTGAAGATCCATTTGCAAGCATTGTTTCATATCAAATTTCATGATATAGATCTACATCCTTCATGGCCATTTCATGTTAGATTGCAGATTTACAAGGAATTATTCAAGGTATCATTTATCATGTTTCATGTCCTTATTTCATTGTCTCATTATTTGGTTTAATGACCTCAAAGGGGTTTGACCTAGGAAAACCCTTGTCCTCTAACAAACAACAAATTTTTCTTCTCTTTAATGTGTGATTGCAGATCTAGGTGTCTTGAAGCTCGAAGATTAGGTTACAAGCTTAGAGAAAGTTGTTGGATTTGTCCCCTCATTTGCAAGGTTGTCATCTTCACTAAAAAGCCATCTGTAGGTTCAAAATCAGGGTTTTAGACCCGAAAATCAATTGGGAAGGATAAAGAAAATATTGAAGACTAGATTCAAACTTTGAAGTTCCAAGAAATCCTATCTGGACTCGTATGCAATCCTAGCATATGAGTCCTAGTTTAGGTCATTTTTCATATTTTTGTGGGTATGTGCAGGATCATGATGGGCCAAAAAGTGGCGATATGATGGGTATGTGTAGGGTATGTGGTTGATGACTTTTTTTTACCCAAAATTGATGAAATGGAAAGGGTTTTTAAAGAAAATTCTCAACTTTCCACCAATATAAATTATGCTTTACTTTGAATTTAATAAATAATTATTATTCATTTTCTATTTGAATTATGACTAAAGTCTAATTGATAGGTTGATTGAAAAAAATCTATAGCTTTCAAATAGTATCACATTTTTTGAATCCAAAACATGCATCACATTCTATGCTTCACATAATATAAGATTAAAAAATAATAATTTCATGAAGTTTTGACCAAGTTACAGGTGAATTAGGACATACAAAGCTTTTATATTTTTTAAAAGTTATAATAAAAATTCATAATTAATTATTTACTTGGAAAAATTACCAAAAATATGCATCACATTGAGACATGAGTCCTCTACTTATATCTAAAATCTTGCATAAAAAATATTATCATTTATGCATTAGTTAGGATGGTGAATGACCTACCTTCTTATTTTCTCCACGAAATTTAAGTACTATTACTTTGAAATTCAAATTTACTGTAAATATATTATTTAAAAGAAAAAAACCTAGTATTTTAGAAACTACATTCAATTTGCTATAGATTCTATTCATGCATTTTGAAATAATATATACTAACTTATTTCAAATTTTACGTCAAGTTTCCTAATACGATTTTAAGATTTGTCACTTCTTAGGGCATTATTTTCCTATGATGATCTACTTTTACCATATGTAGTTTGATACCCTTTGCTAGATTTAGGACTACCTTGAAACCCTAATATCAGGTTGATATACTTGAGAATGGTATTATGAGTCTATTACCAAAAGTTTTAGTATTTTTAGCATTTCAGAGCTTCAATCAATCTTCTTCAAGTTTCCAAGTGCATACATTCCATCTTGTAGTTCTTTGTTATGTTTTACATGCATTTTTAGGTCATTTAGTGAAAGATTGCATCATACTAGGTTTAAGCGTTTTGATTTGCATTGTATTTGTCTTTCCAAGCCCTATCTTGGTGGTGAACCCCTCATTTAGGCTCAATTATTCTTTAAACATGTCCTAGGATACCCTATTGCCAGATCTATTTCCCCTTTCTTCATTGGATTGAGATCTCTGGGGTTTCCCTTTAATGAGATAATTGGAAAGTGGCTTCTTCTCTATGTTCTAAACCATAAGAAATCATCTCACCCATTTTTGGTTGTTTTGTTCATGACTAATCTTAACTCAATTTCATGTAAAAACTACCTTTTTGTCTTTGAATAGTTATGCTAGCCATGCTTTTCGTATCCAAAAAAATTGCATTTTGAGGTCAATTTTTTTTATTTTGGTGATTGAGTTTAAATAATTCACTATTGATCCTCATCTTGAATTTTGGTTCTCTTGGGAAAAAATGAGCCTATAGTGAACTTTCTATTATGTATTTGGAGTCAATAATTTAACAATTTCTAATGTTTGCGAACTTAACCCAAAGTTGAAATTTCATTCTTGAAATCTTGTCAAATCCATCTTTGGCCTTTTAATGGGCAACATTATTTTAAATGATTTTTAAAAAAAAATATATCTCATAAATACATGGAATTCATGCATTAGAACTTGACATTAATATTTTAGGATAAAAAGCTTTAAAATAGATTAAATAGATGGAAGAAAAATATGGAGAATTATTAAAACATACATAAAAAATTAGTTTTTTATTTTTTAATACCCATCACAACATCACTAAATCAATTATTGTTCTTTCTTCCACTTGGAAATTAAAAAACTTCTGAAGTGTAGAAGAATGTGTGAGCTTATATCGTTATAAAAATGCAAGTGATGGTAGATTTTAGGAGAGAAATAAAATAAGATTTAAGTTTTCTCATCACACCATAGTGTAGTCACTTTTCTTTCATCTTCCAACTTTGTGATTGTCTAAAGTCTTTCATTTTTAAGTTAGAAGTTACAATGATACTATTTGATTTGATGCAGAGCTTGACAAAAATTAAGAAATGGGGATAGGGTAATGTCCAACTATCAAAAAATTTACTTATTTTATTCTTTGATAAATGTCCATACCTTGTTCCAAAGCTCCTATTTTTGCACATGCATGTAGAATACTAGCATTTTTTTTTGAGATTTGGCTTTACACTTGTCAATTGTGAAGCAACATTTTTTTGAGGCATTCTGTCAAACATTTAACTCTCTAATTCTTCTTAAAATTCCATTTATATGATCCTACCTATTAGTGAGGTATTCAATTGGTAGGCCATTTATCAAATGATGTTGTTTGCAAAACAAAGGTCTTGGTGGAGAAGTGATAGCTTCAAATTAGTTATATATTTCTCTCTCTATCGCTCTTTATATATATTCCTCTTTCTATCTTTGTCTCTTCCTTTATCCCTACCTCTATCTTCTTTCCCCTCCCACTCTCTCTATTCCCCTCTCTATCTCTCCCTCTTTCTATCCCTCTATCTCCCTCTCTCCCTATTGCAAACATAACATGAGCCTATTGGTACTGGAGGTTGATTATCATCCTAATTTATAGGTTTTGTTTTAGTCATGTTTGGATACTTGCAAGTGGATGCATATTTAATTTGAAGCTATCACTTCTCCATTACAACCTTTGTTGCACAAACATCATCATTTGGTAACTGACCTACCAATTAACCTCATGTACTACATGAATGTATGCAAAAAATAGACCAATTTTTCCTAGTTGACACTCCAAACCTCTTCGACATACCCATTGCACACTAAGGT
>VDFB02373706.1:0-20317 GCA_007258455.2 Sequoia sempervirens
GAGAACCATTCTGAACCAGATTATCAATGAGAACAAACTGAAAGAGATTTTGTCATCAAGGATAAACTGTAAACACAACTAAATTTCAACAAACTCCCCCTTTGTCCTTGATGGCAAAACACCAAAGACTCTCCCCCTTTTTGCCTCAAGGTAAAGAATAGATGAACACAATAGAGAAGCCAAGCAAAACTCCATGAGAAACAACTGCAAAGAAAATAATAGTGCAGCAACCAAGATTGTAGGAGAGCTGTAAGTGAATCAAAACATATAACATGCTCCCCCTAAGCCAATGCATGGAAAATCAGAGAAGTAAAGATTGAGAGATAACTCCCAATCGAAGTCTCAACCTTTCAAATAGCTCTGTAGCTAAGGGCTTAGTAAAAATATCAGCTACCTGATCTTGAGAGCCAACAAACTGTAAGCAGACTTCATTAGCCAAAACCTTTTCACGAAGAAAATGAAACTTGATAGCAATATGTTTAGTGTGAGAGTGAAAAATAGGATTTTTGGAAATATTTATCGCACTGGTGTTGTCACAGAGAATAGAAATAGGTTTAGGAATTCCAATACCCATATCAGATAGAGTTTGACTCATCCAAAGAACTTGAGTACAGCATGAAGTGGTAGCAATGCATTCTGCTTCAGCAGTAGAGAGAGAAATAGATTCTTGTTTCTTGCTGTTCCATGCCACTAATCGATCACCTAAAAAGAATGCAGCACCGCTGGTGCTTTTCCTATCATCCAAACAACCAGCCCAGTCAGCATCAGTATATGCAATCAGTGAAAAATCATTGCTTCTAGGATACCATAGACCATAATTAAAGGTACCACAGATATATTTAAAAATTCTGCTTTTAGCACCAGCATTGACATGGGATTCTTTAGGTGATTCACGGAACCATGCAGCGATGCAAACAGCCTGAATAATGTCAAGTCTGAAGCGGTTAAATATAGGCCATAATCATTGATCTATGTTGGGTTGATTTGTATGGAGTCGTCAACCTTAGTAAGTTTGCATCCGGTGGGCATTTGGGTGCTATGGCGGATGGCATTCATCCATCTGAAACTTTTTAAGCATCTCTCTAGCATACTTTGTTTGTGATAGAAATATCCCATTTTCACGTTGAGATATTTGAAGTCCCAAGAAGAAATTTAATTCTCCTAATAATGACATTTCAAATTCAGATTCCATTAGCTGAGAGAATTTTTTACTCAATGTAACATTGTTGCAGCCAAAGATAGTGTCATCAATGTATATTTCAACAACCAGAATATCAGAACCTTCAATTTGAACATAAAGATTGCTATCTACACCTCCTCTAACAAAACCATTTGAAAGCAAATGACTGTCAAGTCTAGAGTACCAAGCTCTAGGAGCTTGTTTTAAGCCATAGAGGGCCTTTTTCAATCTGTAAACATGATCAAGCTTATCGTTGCACATAAATCCTTCAGGCTGTTCAACATAGACTTCTTCATCTAAATAGCCATTTAAAAAAGAAGTTTTGACATCCATTTGATAAACAGTAAAGTCTTTATAAACAAAAGAAGCCAAGAATATTCTGATAGATTCTAATCTAGCAATGGGTGCAAAGGTTTCACCAAAATCAATACCTTCTTGTTGAGCATAGCCTTTGCAGAAAAATCTTGCTTTGTTGTGAATGACATTACCATTTTCATCAAGCTTGTTTCTGTATATCCATTTGCCTCCAATGTCATTCTTGTCATCTAGTCTTGGGACTAACTCCCAAGTTTGATTTTTCTCAATTTGATCAATTTCTTCCTACATAGCATTAAGCCAACATGAGTCTGTGAGAGCTTCATTAAAATTTTTAGGTTCAAACTGAGTAACTAGACAGAAAGCTATTTGTGCCTTTTCATCAGATTCTGTAGCCTCTAGTTTGAACTCCTGCATTTTTATCCCCAATAATCTGATCTTTGGGGTGATATTTAGTTAGAGCTTTTGATGCAATCTTTTCAGAACTTGCTGTTTCAATTCTAGGGCTTGCTGACTCAGTTCCTTCTAAAATAATTTCTAGTTCAAGTTCTTCTTCCTCCATTCACCAGATTCAGCGCATACAAATGCTTGATCTCTCACATCCAAATTTTACATTTTACAACTGGCTAACTTATTAAGCCTTTTGTTAAGGATTTATAAGCTTTGTTGTGAGTTGAGTATCCCAAAAGATACCCTCATCACTCTTTGATTGAAAGCTCCCAAGGTTATCATCATCTTTCTTGATAAAACACTTACTTCCAAAAAATTTAAAGTATTTGACAGAAGCAGTTTTTCCATACCAAAGTTCATAATGAGTGTGTTTAGATTTGCCTAATGCGTACTCTATTAGAAATGTATGCAGTCATATGAACAACTTCTTTCCAATACATATCAGGCAACTTAGCTTCATCTAACATTGTTCTAGCCATTTCTTCTACAGTTCTATTTTTACGTTCAACTACCCCATTTTTTTGAGGTGTTTTTGTTGCAACATATTGTCTTTTAATGCCGTGTTGTTCACAATAATCAATAAACTCTTGAGAGAGTAGACTCACCTCCTTTGTGGGATTAGCGGAACTTGTTTAAGTTTTAGTCGGATTCTTTCTCATTGAATTTATGAAGATTTTAAACCTTTCAAATGCTTCCTGATTTTGTGCTTAAAGAATGTGACCCAAACCATTCTAGTATAATCATCCACAAATAGCATAAAGTACCTTTCACCATTAATAGACCTTGTTCTGGTTGGTCCACATAAATCAATGTGCACAAGTTGTAAAGGTTTTGAAGAAGAATGTTCTTTTGTTTTGAAACTGATTTTAGTTTGTTTACCACTTAGACATTCTTTGCACACAGAATTTTCTGGCTTGTTCAGTATTGGTAAACCTCTAACATTCTGATTCTTACTTATTCTAACCAGATTTTCAAAGTTTATGTGTCCTAATCTTTTATGCCATAACCAGCTTTCTTCAATTTGGCTCATTAAACACATACCTTGATTATTTCCATTGCTTGATGTGTCGAGAAGATTGTATACATTTCCATTTGTCCTCCTTCCAGCTGCAATAGCCTTTCCAAGCTTGTTTTTAATCTCACATCCCTGCGAAGTGAAAAGAACATGATAACCACTGTCACAGATTTGACTAACACTTAGAAGATTGTGCTTGAGACCTTCCACATAGTACACATTATAGATAGGAGTGTCTTCATTCAGAAGAAGTGAACCTCTTCCTTTAATTTGAATACCAGAGTTATCACCAAACTTAACATATCCACCTACATAATCTTCAAGATTTACAAACTTATCCTTGTCGCCAGTCATATGGTTAGAACATCCACTGTCTAGGACCCATAAGTCCTTTTTCTTGGAATGAAAAGCTGTTTGAACCAACATAGTTTGCTCAATGTTGATGATCGACTTAGGTTTCCAAACCTTTTTAAATTTCTTTGTTTTGATTGCAGATCAGCACTGCACTGTTTGATAGAATGTCCCAAAGCATTGCATTTAAAACATCTGATTTGTCTAATAAAACCATAGTGTTTCCTAAGACCAAACCTAGGATTCATAAGCCTCCAAGTGCTCACCTTATGGCCAAATTTGTTGCAGAAAAAACAATAACCATAGAAGAAAGGATTGACTCTGTATGAAGATCTATTACCTCTTAAAGACTGAACATGATCCTTACCAAATTCTGAATGTTTTGAACAGAACCTTTGACTTCAGAAGAGGGGTTTTGTTTTACATGGTCGAATGAGCATTCACCCTTTTCAAAACCAACACCATTTTTATCTTTGTACATCTTCTTGCTGAGCATCTCATTCTAGTTTTAGAGTGCTTTCATATTTTTCAATTTCCTTCCTAAGACAGACTGCTTCTTGTTCCAGCTTTTGAATTTCTTGATCTTTGCAGCTTACAGTCTCTCGAAGACAGCTTCAACTCTTTTAGCTTCTTCAAGCTGAGTTTTCAGAGAGATCATTTCTTGATCTGGTTTGAGTTCTTGAGAAAGGACTTGTTTTTTGAGTTTTCTAACCTCTTGTAAAGCACATTTCAGCTCACTTTCAAGATCTACTACACCTTCTTCAATGTCAAAGGTGTTAGAGTCATATTGCTAAGTAGTTTCAGCCATGAACAAAGTTTCATATTCTTCAACTGATGAATCTTCAGATTTAGAATCAGATTCATCCTTACTAAACATACTTTTCTTCTTTTTGAAATTGAAGTTTCTTTTAGGTTTGAAATCCTTCTTTTGAGACTGTTTTTTAGATGTCTCATTGTCACCGATTTGATCATCATAGGGACACTTAGCAGCAAAGTGACCTATTTTTCCACAGTTAAAACATTTAAAGGGAAGTTTTCCCTTATATTTTCCCGATCCCTTTTTAAATCTTCTAACAAAATGGGATTCTTTAGAATCAGACAACTCTGATTCACTGACTTCGATTTTCTCTTTCTTTTCAATGTTAAAGGCAGTTTCTTTTCCTGTTGAATTGTTTTTGCTAGTTCTCATTTCATAGGTAGTAAGTATTCCTTGTAGGCTATCTAAGGTAAGTTTATCAAAGTGTTTCTTTTCTTCTAGGGCAGAAACCTTAGATTCAAATTTCGATGGTAAGGACCTAACAACTTTTGTGACCACATCAAATTCATTAACCTCTTGACCTAGATCTTTCATTCCATTGACAATTTCATCAACTCTTAGAAAATATTCAGCCACTTTCTCATCATCCTTCATTTTCAACTCCTCAAACTGATGTTTGAGAGTAATGATTTTTGATAGTTTGACTTTCTCATTCCCTTGATATATAGTTTCAAGTTTTTCCCGGATTCCATGAGCAGATTTGCAATGCATGACTTTAATGAACACATCTTTAGTAAACCCACACAAGAGGGCATGTTTAGCTCAAGCATTTGTTTCATACTTCTTCTTTTCAGCAGCATCAGTGGGAATAGTGGTTGGTACATTGTAATCTTCTCAAAACAATGCACCAAACATCAACATCAAAAGAAACAAGAAAAGCTTCCATTCTGATTTTCTAGAACACATAGACAATTCCATCAAATAATGGAGCTTTGGATACAGAGGCACCGTCTTGAGAATGTGCCATTAAAAACAACTCCAAGACCAAGATCAATCCAAGGCAAATAAACAATTCAGAGGACCCTAGGCTCTTATACCAATTGTTGGAGTTAAAATGACACTAAGAGGGGGGGGTGAATCAGTGTTATAACTTATTTGACCAATTTTCATAAATTCAAACAACTATAGCACAGATCTAATCTCAATATACTCTGATTAATGCATTCATGAATTGAATATAATCATTCATAAACAGAATTGAGAAAGATAATACCCAAATAGTGAACTAAAATAATCAACAATACAGTAAAGCAAAGGGAACTCAGAAGAACAAGAAGACTCTAGAATTTCCCAAGTGGAAAACCCTCCTGGGGTATAAAAACCACTCCCTAAATGCCTTCCTAGCTTAATCTTTTAAACAAAAGTTCACAAAAGCCTTATAGGCTAAAATTTTGAGCACCAACTCAAGGAGCACCAACCCCTCATTTAGAGACACCCATCTCAAGGTGTACCAACTCCTCACTCAGATTACAAAATTACAATGATAGTGACTTAGAGGATTTCTCTGTTTTCAGTTAAGCACGCATCTTTCTACAGAGTACATTCATTCATATACAGACAAGAAATGACACTATCAAAATTACAAGCAACCACCTTTTCAATTTTTGAACATTGGTATATATTTACATTTCAAGTATGTTGATTGTGAAGAAATCTTCAAAATCGTTTTTCACCAGATCTATAGATACTCTTGCTGATTTTTGAATATAAAGCTGAATACTGACAGAATGTCGATGATGGAAAAAATCAATAGTAATGCTTATCCAACGAGCTGCAAATCATCCAAAAAGCACAACAACTCAGAAAGAAACTCAATGAATATCATGTTATGTAACGGGTCTGAGATTCAATTCAATCGATGATGTCAGCCTGTAACTATATTTTGAAGTTGCCATAAACGGCCATAGAGTTTGAGTCTTCATAACAATTCGTTGAGACAAGCAGATAGCTCTGTCGAAAGAAATTTATAATGTAGTCAATCATCCTCATAGATATTGCTATGACTCTGTGAAGTTGTTGTAGCCTAAAGATTCTCTCACCGAAAGCATCCTTCTATCTGTCACTGTGACATCCTACTGTCGGGGAGACGCTTTGTAGATTTCCCAGTGTTTCACCGAAAGACTTTAACATTTCCAAGTCGCTGTGACTTATCACTTTCAGGGGGACCTTTCATAGAGAACACTAAGTCACATCGAAAAACCTTTTTACTCTTGAGAGTCACTGTAGCCTTCAACTTTCGGAGAGACAACTTGTAGACAGCTCTTTGTTTTACCGAAAGACATTCGATACATATTATCGCCGTAACATATTGTTTTTCTTACCGACTAGACCCTTTTGTTTTCCATTCACTATCGCTGAAGCCTTTTGACATCGGAGAGACCTCTCAGAGATTACTTTATGTTATATCGAAGGTCTTTGTCATTTCTAAGTCGCCAAGACATTATCATTCTCATACTGATGGAGATCTTTATACAATCCCTTGTGATGTCGCTGTGACTTTATGATTCTTTCGCCGATGCAACCTTCTCCCTTATGAATGTCACTATAGCCTACCGTCATCGAGGAGACCTCTTGTAGAATATATTGATTCATACTGAAACACTTCATTCACTCAGAGTCGCTGAGACATTACAAACCTCTCACCGAAAACCCCTCATTAGACATAGTCAGCAAGACTTGACGGGTTCGCAGAGACATTATATCGATAGCCATTAGTTTCACCGAAAGACCACATGACCATTTCTGTTTGCCAAGACTTCCATAAAGTCCTGCCGAAGGAAAATTTATCGCTGACTGATATCCACTGAAAGTCGCTGTGACATATTGTTATCGGTGAGATGTTATGAAGACTACGCTATGTTTCATCGAAGATACCTTTTCTACAGGCGGAGTCAGTGTGACACATGAACATCGCTGTGACCTTATGCTGATGACCCAATTCTGGCCGATGTGCAACCTCCCACCACTTGTCGGTGAGACACCAATAGACTTGGTGAGACCTTTTCGCGAACAATAACACTTCGCCGACAAACTGTTCCAAGTGCACAAGTCGGGGAGACATATAGAACTTCAGTGAGACACCACCCTGATAGCCACAACCTTTGCCGATATGCTCATTCTGAAGTGGGTTGGTGTGACATTTTATTTTGATAAGACCTTATCCTGATGATATAACATATGCCGAAAGTGTTCCTTTCTATCACCGAAAATAGGAAAGAAGTCTTGCCGAAATAATCATTCTTGTGTGGTTCTAAGAGATTGCTAATGTTACAAAAAGCTTATACTGTTAAGTTCAATCACCTAGACATCTGCAAATGTCTTGCCGATCAACTCAGACATTTCAAAGTGGATGGGGAGACCTTACATTCTCACACCCGATATGAGTAAGCTCAAAGAGAAACATCCATAACCTGTGAAGTGCAAGGAGAACCATTCGAACCATTATCAATGAGAACAAACTGAAAGAGATTTTGTCATCAAGGACAAGCTGTAAACACAATGATTTCAACAATAAACACATGGATCTGATTCACACCTGATGAAATTGTGCTCAATCATGAAGAGGTCAAACTTAATATACCACTATCATGGGGCTTGCTTGAGCCCATACAAGCTGCGCTTCATCCTGCAATAAAGATGTTCTTGTCCAGGTGTTGTTTAAATCCTTCCGGCTACTCCATGTACAACTCTTCATCAACATCACCATGTAGAAAAGTTGTCTTGACATCCAATTGGTCAAGTTCAAGATCCCAAACTGCAGCCAATCCTAAAACTAACTGGATTGTGTTCATCCTCACAAGTGGAGAGAAAATCTCATTAAAATCTATGCCTTTCTGTTGATTATACCCCTTTACAACAATTCTGGAATGATAATGTTTCTTGCTTGCATCCTCTTCTTTCAACTTGTATACCTAACAATTCTCCAAGGGTCTTCAATTAGGCGGAAGCAAAACTAAATCCCAAGTATTATTAGCCTACAAAGAACTCATTTCATCTTGCATTGCCTTGCAAGCCTCTTTGAAAGTAGCTAATTCAGGTTGATCAAAAATTAAAAGTTCAGGTTCAGCCTCTTCTGAATACAACAATTCATAATCTAAATTTTTTGAAGGATGTCTCCTCTCCCGAGTAGACCTCCTTAACTAAGGACACTCCTATTGCAAATTAGAATCATCTAGATGCATTTTTGACAATTGATTATGAATGTCTTCAATGTTAGATTGTAAATTAACCCTTTTCATAATTCACTGTGCCTGCACACTGCCCTAATCCTGGACAGATTCTTCATTACTCTACCTTGGTATACCTCCCTATGAGAGTGAGGATTCAAACATAGAGTCTCTTAAAGATTGCATGGGAAGATTGAGAGGTTGTAGGGATTTATAGAGTGACTGTGTAGTGACTAAAGGAGTATGCAAAAGCTGCATTGAAGAGTTTGCAATGGAAAGAGGCTGTGTAGGATGTAATGAAGGCAATGTTTGAAAAATTGGAGGCTATGAAGGTAACGAATGAGATATTAAAGGCAACGAATTACTACTAGAAGGTTGCATGAAACTTGGAGAAACTTACACACTATGATTTGGGGTTTGTGCAACAATATATGGAGGCTATGGATGGTGGCATGGACCTTGTGTATGGATAATTGGGGGTTGTGCACTAAGTTTTGAAGGCTACAAAACATAAATTGGAGCCTGTGTTGAAAATAGAGGAGTTTGTCTATCACTCCCAAAAGACCACTCAAACAAAGATTCTATATTATCTCCTTCATCATTTGGAGAAACTAGAGATGAGGTCATAGAAGAGGTAGGGGATAAAATAGAGGTAGGTGAATAATTTATTCCACCTATGCTACCTGACTACAAATTACCTCCAGAAGACCTATTTGAGTGATTATTTTCAAATGCTGAGAAGGGAACATATTCCTTAGTGACTACTGCCTGTGTTTGCAAAGATGGAAAAATGTGCTTATTGAAAACTACATCCATACTATGAGTAATCTTATTGGTGACAGGATCCCATAGCCTGAATCCATACTAATCTTCACCATACCCAACAAAAAAACACTTCTATGATTTGTGATCCAGTTTAGATCATTTCTCCTTGGGAACAAGAGCAAATGCTTCACATACAAATACCCGAAGATGTGAATAGGAGATCCACTTTCCAAGCCACTCCTCCTCTGGAATATCAAAATCTATCCAAGATGATGGGCTCCTGTTAATTAAATAAACTATTTTGTTGCAAGCTTTAGCCCATAAATCTTTTCCCAATCTAGCATTAGGAAGTATACAACGTGCTTTCTCCAAAATTGTTCTATTTAACCTCTCTGCAGCCCCATTTTCTTGAGGTGTAAAAGGAACAACTTTGATTCAACAAATACCATTATCTGCACAAAAAATACCATTATTTGCACAAAAAATTGTCAAAATCTAGTGAGCAAACTTTTCCATCGTTATCCATTTGCAAACATTTGATGTTATGCCCAATGTAATTTTCAACTAACACTTTAAATTTTTTAAATTTGGTAAAGACTTCAGATTTCCTGTTAAGCATAAAAATCCAGACCTTCATCAAGGAAAGTTACAAAATAGTTAGCCCCTCCAAGAGAGGTTACCTCAGCTGGTCCAAAGACATCCGAGTAAACAAGCTGCAAAGGTGAGGTATTCTTTGCATGTCTCGTCTTCAAGAATCGACCCTCTTTTGTTTGCCATAAAGACAATGTTGGAAAAATTCCAAATCCACTAATTTCAAACCCGGTAATTGATCTCTTTTGACCATCACTTCAAGGCCTTTCCTACTCATATGTCCAAGATGTTGGTACCAAAGTATGGTCTTGTTGTCTGTCAATGCCATAGTAGCTCCCACTTGAGAGTCATTCTCCAAAGCATATAAGTTGCCCACTCTATCTCCTTTGGCAATCTGCAAGGCACCCTTAGTAACTTTCCACGAATTTGGAAAGAAAAGAGTATTACAGCCTTGTGAAAAAAGTTGGCTTATAGAAATCAAATTCTTCTTGAGTTTTGGAACATGCCTAACATCTTGTAAAATCCATGTGCTTCCATTCTTGGATTGTAAGAGAACATCACCTTTACTAATGATCTCCAAAGATTTGTTATCCCCCAAGTAAACATTCCTGAACTGTCCTTCTTGATAATTAGAAAAGGCATCCATAAAAGAGGTAGCATGAAAGATGCGCCCGAATCTAAAACCCACAAATCTGAAGTGTTTTCACTTACAAACAAAACCAAAACACTATCATTGTGTTCATAAACAACATTTACCTCCCTTTCTTTAACCTTTTGTTGTGCCTTCTTATAGGAATAACAATATTTTTTAGTGTGACTAGGCTTACCACAAAACCAAAAATCACCAATTCTACCTCTGGATTTTGTTTTTTTTGCAGATTTTGATCTTCTCATGTTATTTTCTTTGCCTCTATGTCGAGGCCTTCCTCTACTATTAATAGTTAGGGCTTCGCTTGAAGAGGTTTCTTGGTTCTTCTTTCACATATCTTTGCTGAGGAGAGTAGCTACGACATCATCAAACTTCAATTTATTTTTAGCAGCCACAAAAGTACTCACAACCATAACAACTCCCTCCCAGCTATTAGGAAGCAAACACAACAATAAAATTGCTTTAATCTCATCATCTAGGCTAATACCCACCAAAACTAATTGAGTAACCAATGTGTTAAACTCATTAAGGTGGTTGGACACAATTCCGCCTTCTTTCATTTTTAGGTTATATAACATTTTCATAATAGACACCTTATTAGACGCCGAAGCCATCTCATAAATCGAAGACAGTTTATCCCACAATTCCTTCAAAGTCTTTTCTGTTGAAACATTAAACAATACGTTATTGAACAACAAGAGGGAAATCGTAGCTTTTGCCTTCCTGTCCAGCTTCTCCCACTCTTCATCTAGCATCAAACTTGGCTTCTTTGCTTTCCCTTCAAACACAAGTGAGAGGTCTTGTTTTATCAGTAGAGACTCCATTTGCACCTTCCATAGACCAGAATTCTAACCTGATAATTTCTCTATCTATGCTTCCTCCATGACTCAAAAATCCAACACCGATTTTGTCAACCAGCTATACCATCACTGTACAGCTTTGATACCAATTGTAAAATTTAAATGGAGTGCAGAAGAAGATGCAAAAAGAAAGTATAAATAAAATGAACAAAATAAACAAGAGATGTGGTTCACCAATAAATGGCTATGTCCACACTAAGAGCAGAGAAAATTTTATTATTATCAACAGCATTTACCATAGATACAACAACAAATATAAATGACTCGTTCCACACCAAACGGAGAATGCAAAGAGTCAATATTGGAGGGAAAGCCAAAGAGCCCGTTGGGCTTCAGCTTTAACAGGAAGCGGCCAAAAATAGGCCAAAAATAGGTACAAATATTGCATTAGACCACTAGTTTGCAGATCACTACCACCATAGATTTGCTAAGTTGCTACATGAATACATCAAAGGAAGAGATCGTTGTAGAGGAAGGGTAATGTATTGTTGTCATACTAAGGTAGATATGCTCGCTTTATTGAAGCATCCAAAGAAGCTATTGTTGTTTAGAAAGGAGTGGAAGTTTTTGTTGATAAGAGAGGCCATATGTTGGATACAGCTCTCAGAAACTCTCCCATTACTCCCTTTATTTGGGAAAGCTTTCTAAGTTTAGTACTGCGATGCTGTGAAGATTATGGTACAAACCAACAGAAAATGAGTGAAGTGGTGAAGGAGCTTGAGTCCATGGCGAACAAGTGTGGAGTCTATAAAAAAATTTGAAGCTGAAGCCCGCGATAAGAAAGGAGAAAATAATAAGTCTCAAGAGTAGCCATCGTTCAAAAACAAAAGATGAGCCATCACAGTGAAAAAAGCTAGTCCAATCGAGGGTTTAAAGGTAGGTCGTTGAAATTGTCAAAGTGACTTCAGTTGTAGTATACTGTTAAGATTTTGTCCCAAAGTTGTTGTAGGAAGAAGATTCACCCAAGGTTCAAGGGTTCCTAGTTTCTATAATAGATCATTGCCAAAAGGAAAACACCATTGTTGAGCATCTGAATATTTTAAATGTTAAGCATCGATGAAAGAAATTCATAGTTGTGATTAAGGGGGAGTGTTTAAAATTTAATCCCAACTACTCCTCCTTAGTTTCCTCAGTTTCCGCCAGCATATATCTGCTCAAGTGTGTGAGCTTTTCTTTCCCAATTAAAACCTATCCTCTCAGCCTCTGTATCAGCTACAAAAATTTTGAGGTTAGATTTGGAATAGATTTGATTGGATTTAATATTAACTTCTTGCGAGTTTCCTCACAAAAATAAGATGGAGTCAAGAATATATATTGCACTTTCCTTTTATGCCTAAAGTAATGCCGCCTCTTCTCACATTCATAGCAACATTCAGATGGACAATTTCATATTCAATTTGATAGCGATTCTCGCGCGCACTGATTATCTTTCTTTGTTTTTTCTTTTTTTTACGTGGCCAGTATAGTCTTCAACCGTTGCCTTTAGCACAGCCATGTAGCATCTTTTTATTCAACTTCCCTTGCATGAGAGGTACCTGCACTTGTATTGCGCAAGTATTCTAACACCTATTTCTTCAATCTACCTTGCTTGAATTGCTTGGTTAAAGTCTAAAGAAAAATTTGTATTTATTGAACGCCTTTTTCATTTCACAGATGCACTTGCAATAGTGTTAAATATAGTCCCATGGATGAACAACACATTCTATAAAATCCCTCATTGAACACCTTTTAACTCCACAGGGGCATAATTAGCAACTTCTCTAGTACCATAGTGAAGGATAAATTCTCGATTACTCGATAACATTGATATAAAGTACAAAAAGTGGTTAGGACAAAATGCAGTTGTGTAACCGCATAACGATATGTTGGTTGTTTCCTTGGTTTCTAAACAATGTAATACGCTAACAATAGCAACTCATTTTGATGGTTGAACACTACATGAATCCTACACTCATAACCACTTTCATCTCCATATATACAAACTAAAGTAGATATAAGAAAAGAGGAAGACTAATCTTGGATGAAATCTATCTTTTTTCTACAATCTTTCTCATCCACTCCGAGATCCACTCTTCTTTATCATAAGTTTTCTCTATATTAGAAAAACTTAATTTGGCACATCGCAAAGAGCCACCTACTTGAAAATGAGTTAGCTTAGGAGATCTATAACGAATGGTTCAAATAGTATAACACTTGCTAAAGATTTCATAAATATCATAGTAAGTTATATGAGCTTGATCTTGCAATAAATCCAATGGTTATGTATGTTTGAGTTAGAGCGGTGTTGAGATTCATCATCTCCTAAAAAGTTCTAATGTTTCATCATTATGTGCATCACCTAAATATTGAGTTCTAAGTAAATTGTCAATGACTGTGAGTGATGGGTTCTTGCGAACCACTTCTAATGAAATATATATTGATGAATATTGACTTAAATCTCTTCTTAATTCTTGCATGTACAATTCACTGATCAGATTTGTGTGATTAAAGACATACTCCATGTGATTCTTAGTTCACTTTTATTGTAAAAATATAACCATTAATGATTCTCTCCATTATGTTGTTGATATTTCAATAGAAAAAATATCATGTAGAAAAAAGATACCTTATACTTAATATAAATAATTTTAAAAATAATTAATTAAAAACATAAAAATTCAAACATACTATTACTTTATTTAGCAAAAAATAATTTCTAAAAATAATAAAAAATAGTTATAATTGATTTATAACATATATTCTAACCATAAAATATTACACTATTTCTTTAATTAAATCTTCAAATCCCCATAGAGATTTTTGTATAAATCAATTTTAATTATTAAAAATATCACAAACATAAATGTAATCATTTTTCCATTAAATATAACAAAAAAATAAATTCATAGTTTCAAAGAATCAAAACTTTACTTCCGAAATATTTGACTCTAACTGAATAAGAAATTCATTCCAAATTCTTACTTTTATGTTTTGACTTGAATTACTATTATAAAACAATGATAGGTTTAATGTATATAAAATTTCCATGCCCTAATATGGGGTATATAATGTATAATTTACATGTATTTTTAATAAATATTCAAATTAATTTACTTTTGGATAGGTTCTATCTCACTTTGACTTGGTATTACAAAAGGTTGGGTTTGAGAACAAAAAGGAGATAATAAATTTTTTTACTTGTCATGGAATGGGGTTGTTGTCTAATATTTGACCAGTTCAAATTGACAAGGTATAAAGGGGTTATTGTGATTCGATGTTTACTATAAAATATTTTGTTTGTATCCTTCTATTTCACTATTTTCTATTTTCCTTTTCTTTCAAAATGGGGCATGTGTTAAATAAATTCTACTAACTATTAGATAGTTTATTTATTTGTTATTAAATTTATTGTATCACTAGAGCGCCTTATATTTTTTTGAATGATAAAGTATGGTAGAACATTCAAATTTGACAAGATGCATTAATTATCAAAAAAACATTTAAGTAAATGCACTTCACATTTCTACATTCAAATAAAGTTTGTTGTCATTATAGTCCAAAAAATAATGTTTCATAGATGTAGACTCTACACATAAGTAAAATTGTATAACATATTTCATTCTAGAACACATATGAATATCTTTGAAAATTATCAAAATAATATTTGATATAATTAAAGAACCATTAGAAAACAATTCATTAATCTAGAAAATATTGATTCTAGTTATTTTTACTTCTTTAAAATAAGGTGAATAAATACACCTTATCTTATATTTATAAATGCAAGTTTAAGCATCTATCTATATGATACACAACACGTGTTGAGATTATTTTCACATATATTTGAGGGCCCTCAAAGCTTACAATAATCTCTAATAAAATTTTCATTTGCCTAAGCTAGCTAGGAACTTAAAAATAACAATGCATGAAATCAACCTTGTTTACATTTTACATCTTTCTTTTATCAAGGATTCATAGCTATAGGATTAATTAGGATTTTCATTATGTCATCCTTTGTACCCTTGAATGAATTTGAAAATCCATCAATTTCCCTCCAAACAAAACCTACCCATCTATACATACAGTCAAAATACACCCTTTTGCAACATGTTGGTATATCTTTCTCATAACATAGAAAATCTTTACTTAATTGTTCCATGTGCAACTCAGTGAGAATGCTTGTGTATGCCAAAGCTTGTTCCATTGTGGTTCCAGGGTTATCTCTTATATAACAATTTAGCCAAGAAGCACTCTCTCCATTTTCTTCTTGTTCCTTCAATAGGAAACATAATCATTTAGAACAAGGTTACTTGGTATTTTCCTTAAATATAGAATTTATGGATAATAAGATAGGTGTAGCTAAATGTAGTTAATAGATACCTGAAAATCTTTGCAATCATCGATTAATCGACAACCCATTACTACATCATATTCAAATTGACTAACCCTTTCCAAAATATCATCAGGAAGAAATGTGTCAATTAAAAGCATTGGAAATAATGTGACCACAGGTACAGTTGAAGAGTTAATGGAATTCTTTAAATATTCATCCAAAGTAGGGTGATAGTCATTAGCAATCCATTCTGCATCTTTCCATTCTGCCAAAATAAGATTTGTCCACTACAATAGAAGATATATGACATATATTGTAAGATTTATAAGTATTTCCCACAAAGAAAGAGATATTTATATTTATATTTTAACATCAAATGCTTGAGTAGATAAGTTTGGTCTAGTGACTTACATAATCTTGCATCCACTTGCGTGCACGTGGACCATGTATTTTCTCTGCTTCATCAGCTAATTCCATATATGTTTTATGGGAGAATTGCAAACTAATTTGCATATATTTGGGAAGATGATCCACCATAGACATATCCCAACTAAGTAGGATGAAATGAAAGTCAATTTATTTATTTGTTAATGTAAAATGATAATCAAAAAGTATTTATGATTATTATTTGGAGGCTTTACAAATTAATAACAATTAAATAGAAGTTAATAGAAAGCATAATAACTAGTACTTGCACCTTTGTAAAGGAAAATTACTATTGTGTAAATTTGTTAATTTCTAGCAGAACATTACTACTAAAAGTTGAAGATAATAGAGTATAATTAAAAATATAAATAGAAAGCACGATACATACTTGATCAAGGCTGTCTTAAAATGTATGAGCTCATCAATTGTTCCATAGGTGTCAAAAATGTCATCAATGACAGTAATCATGACACCCAATTTTGCATATCCAACTCGAGTTAGAGAGAATTCAGATTCATATAATCCACATGCATATGCAAAATAATACTCGACGTGTCGATGTCGAAAAAAATTAAGCTGCTTTATACTTGCTTCGCTCCACCATCTGCATATTTGTATCACCACATACACGTTATTCCAATATAATTAATATTACTAGCAATGTAACATGATAGAATGGATTTTTTTATTAGGCTAAATCAGATATATTACTTGGATATGATTTTGAGCTCAGTCTGATTTTGAGCTTGTAGTATGTTGAAATCTAATATTGCTGCTTCCAAAATATTTTGGCAAATCTGATTTGGCATCCTGAAAAAAAGAATTAAATTCAGTAAGATAAGTCAGCTTGGGTTTTCATCCACTGTTGACTATGACTATTTGGATCACACTTAAGATGACTCCCTAGACAATAAAACATGTTGGGATATTATATATTTGAGTTCCATCTAACATATGCGAAACAGCATAAATGGATCTTCACATTTCTAACCACTTAAACAAAGTGTTACAAGAGAGAAGATTGTTTGTACTGACTTGTAAACACCCTCCATTGACATCCAAGAATCAATATCTTGTCTGAATATTTGAATGGAGTTCCATGCTTCCCATCGTGGATTTCTGGATCTCCAAGAATACTTCATAAAGTATTCAACCTGCAGTTTTTTATGAAATGATTTATTTGTTAATATAAATATGGAAGAATTATTTTATAATAACTTCATTAAAATTGAATGCAGTAAATGCAGTGCTTTCCTCTGTCAAAAGTTGGCCTTTTTCTCTTATGTGCTGGCTCTGTGCAAGTGTTCGTTGAAGGTATCGGGAGGCAAATGATTTAGCCTCTTTCAGAATTGCTTCTCCCGGAAAAGAAATCTCTGCAGCTTGATATAAACTCAACACACTTCTTAATTGCTTGTCACCTCCTTCAGTGGGTGGCGTCAAAATGAATTGTTCATTTTCATCTCTAAAATTTTTAAATACCTCTGTTTACATGAAAACAAAGTATCATCAAAAATCATTTTCTTTTTCTTTTAAATCTAGTGTTAGAACTCAAACACAATATGAACAACAAAATTTAAAAGAAAAACCTTGAAATACACGATATCCATTAAGGCGAAGAATTCGAAATCCCAAAGCCGTAGTGTTGAGATCTGCTGTGGAATTTTTTCTTCCCCATGAAATACCATTTTCATTCCAATACCTGTTTAAAAAGATACATATGACTGGTAATCAAATGAAATCACCGACCATGAACTCTACAATTAAATGAAAAGTTGCAGAAATAAATTAATAAAAAAGGGAAGCTGGCGCGGCACTACTTGTAAGTATAATCAAGAAGCGCCTTGATTTCGTTTTGAAAGTAACGATGAATGCCTAATCGTTGCACAGCATCAACTATACAGAATCTCTGGAGCAGGTCGTAAGGGGAGGGGCATGTTTCTCCATCTCCAAGCAGAGGAATAAATGCCTTGTCCTTGATCTCCTCAATCAACCTTCCCACCCTCTCACGGTATGAAGATTCCTGCAAATAATGTTCAATTAAGTCAAAACTAGGGAAATGGCGATAATATTGAGATTGAGGTTGCAAGTAAATAATCACCCCATATGGCGATGAAAGGGATTGCAGGAAATCGTCCTCCCACACATTGGGATGATATTTGCCTATTCTGCGATCCACCAAATGCTCATTCTCTTCCTTTTGACAACTTAGCACTGCGGCCATTGTACGGTACTATTCCTAAATATCAAACGGTTCAAATAATACAGAGAATGAGAGTGCTTTGCAATAAGAGGGAGTGGGAAGAGGTATTAAATAGGTCGAGAGTGGCGTCAACGTTAAACGCTCGCGGTCTTGCACGCAGCCAACTTTGAACGAAGAAAACTTCTGTTAAGGTTGTTCAACGTATCTGGACTTAAGCGACAAAGACAGATCTGGAAAAATAAGATATTTGGACATGGCCGAAAAAGTAGGATCTTGAACCATAAGCATTAATGACAGATCTGGAAAAGCAAGATGTTTGGACATAAGTGATAAACAAAGATCTTGAAACATCGTATACGCAACAAAGAAGGTTGCTGACTTTTCTTTGGTCTTAGGTGAAGATCAACCAGTGCTGGAATACTTGTATGACTCGTAATCTTATTTTGATGTTGATGTTGGTATAGTCATGGAGTTTAGTGCAAATATCTTGTCATCCAAGAGACTAGTGTACCCTTACTATCATTGACTCAAGCATATTATTATTGAGTATACCTCACATGATCCACATGTTGATTAAAGGGAGTGTAAAGTCTAGCTTTCAGTCCTATATTCGAAGGTATCTATACTATGTGAAATGATAATGGCCTCACCATTGTTGATAATTTAAAACCATCAGCTTAAACCATTGACAACCAAGAATAATATTCGAAGGTATCTATAAAATGTTGTTGAAAAAAAGATTTTATAAATATTTCATCAAAGATAATATTTTAATGATTTTCAAATATTTTCCTCCAACCACCTTATCGGGAGAATATTCAGCTGTCAAAGGAATATATTGGCAAAAGAAATTGGCAAGAGAATACTCTAAGCATATTCATTACTGACAAAGTGTTGATGTCAACAAGATTTCTTTTAAATTGGTTTATTCTAGTTGACCCAATGAATATTCCCTATTGACACCAGTACTGTGTCAAAAGGTTGCCTACCCAAGATACCCCCTATTGGTGTAAATAGGTGTTTTACCTATCTAGTTCACTTATAGGTCCTATTTACATTTTAAGTTTACTTAAAGGTCCTATGAATCTTTCTAGAAGTCTTAGGTGTCATGTGATTTATCTTATCTTATCTTAACATTTAATATTTGTATTCTAAGTCAATAATGTAGAGGTAGTTGTCTCATTGTATATGACTAAGACACATGTCATGATATTGTCTAATCCTATCTCACAACCTTGATTTTATAAGTAATTCATCTTATATACATTAACTCCTATATGGTATTACAACACAAGTGTTGCAGAATCCTTAAATTTGAGGGACATATTTTAGTTTTGAATATTTTATCGGGTGTCATTTGGGGCTTCAAAGATCTCATGGTTGAATGTAGGGCATCAAGGAAAGTCAACATTGGGTTTTGTTTTATCAAAATTTGATATATTGGGATAAGTATACAAGGGTTTAAAGTTGGGTGAAGGATACCAAATCTTGGAGGTAGCTAAATTTTCATAGCACTTTGGGAAAAAATTGACATTATCATTACATATGGAATGCTTGGAAACCTAAAGATCATTTATCAAATCATCAAATTTGGACACTTTATCTAAAGGGCTACAAGAAATTTGTTTGCATAGTTGATAGTTTCACACAATCGTATGGATCCATACCTAGTCGTACGATATGATCTACAACATTGACATATTACATGCATTTACATTTGGTGTGAATAAATGTCTTGTATCTAGTTAATTCACTCACTAGGTAATTATGGGACATATTCACATGTAAAGTTTACTTAGGATATAAGATTCTTTCTATAAGTCTTAGTTGATTTTTCTAGAATTTATCTTATCTAGCTATATTGCATGATTCCTAGGTAGTTAGCTATCTCATGTCATGGGATTAAGACACTTGTCATGATCTTGCCTTATCCTATCTCTCAACCTTGCCTTTATAAGCAAGGAATCTCATGTACATTTTTATCAATTCAATCAATTCAACCATTAATCAATCTTGCATTGTGAAGTAAGCTTTCTTGCCATTCTCTCTCTTATGGAAGTGGTTTTGGTCTAGCAACTATTCCTGGGGGTGTTGGGAAGTCACCATTTAGTCCCTCATGGTATCTAGAGACAAGTTCTGAGCTTCCTACTCCTCCACCTCCGACTTCTTCAGCTTTTGATGCTTCTATTCATCAGGATGATCATAATCTTTCAGGGTAAA
>VDFB02373706.1:22871-34238 GCA_007258455.2 Sequoia sempervirens
AAAAGTGTAAATAAATAGAAATAGGTCTCGACTAGAGGCCATGTTAGGTACCCATGTAAAATGCATTCTCTCACAAATGGAGAGAAAGGAGAAAACCTAGTGGAAACAAAACTCCTCTCCAAAAATGAAAAAGAAAAGGATTTAATACTGTAAACAAAGATTTTGGCTTCCAATGTCTTTCTTGCACTTCTAAGATTTTTCACCTAAAATGAGAAAGATGGGCCAAAATGCAATGTAAACACTCAAAATTAATGCAAGGATGGATGCAATATGGCTAGATGCAATGTTAAAATTCAATAAACTTGTGTCGTAGAAAAAAGTACCCTTTCCTTGACATGGGATTCATTCATGATAAAATGGACTTAATGAGGTCTTAATCTAGTGTTGTGAGGAATTTTATTCATCTACACTAGGTCGTAGACCCTTGGAAATCAAATTACATGCTTTTAACGATGTCATGTAATGGTGTTGTAAAGTGTTGTAAGATACTTTCGCGCTTTTCTAGACTTAATGGACCTATTTCTCCCTAATTAAACACTATAAAATGTGTTTAATAACATTATTAAATCAATTTAGAAGTCTTGTAAGACAAATTTAATGATAAACTAGATTTTTAATGTGTCTTGCACATTCACATTGATTCTTGTGCCTTCCTAGGCTATGTGGACCTCATTTTAGTGTTGTAAACTATATTTAATCACACTTTCACATTAATTTATATGTCCCAAGCCTTATTTAAAATTTAAATCATTACTAATAGGCCCCTATTAACCCATATTGTGCATCCTGAGGCTTAAATTAATTAAATACCCAACAAGATGGCATTTTAGACATTATTTCCTAATCTCTTGGCATCTGAGCTATCAAATTGGCCCCTGTGGGACCCATTCGCCATGAATGGAAAATCAATCTCATCCAGGTGGGACCCATTCACCATGTGTGGTGAATTAGTCCCATTTGGCTCAAGTTTTGATCTTTGAGTAGGAAAAAGGTGAAATTTGAGTTTAATTTTGCTTCATGTCGGCCTATGATGAGGTATTAATAGGATACTAAGGAACAAGCCTATATAAATAAGTGATTTTATCCTCATTTTACATCTCCATATCTTATCATTATCATTTATCCATCATTCATCATGTTTTCAAGTCAAATGAGCTAGGGTTTTGTCATTCTAAGTGACCAAGGTAGCACTTTTCAGACATTCAAGGGCAGAATCTTCATGTTTTGTTGTAGAAATTCAAGATCAATCATCATGGCAAGGTAAAAAAATCCATTGTTTCATGCTTCATTACATATTTTCATCATTTTGGTTTAATTACCTAAAAAGGGGTTTGACCAAGACAAACCCCTATGCCCTAACATTCACCATTTATTTCTCTTTCATTGTCTGTTTGTAGATTTAGGCACTTGGATGGCTTGAACATTATTGAATATTAGTTTGCAAAATTTTTAAAGTCATCTCCACTTTTTCAAGCCCAAAACTTACACAAAAAGTCATTTACAACTTCAAAAATTAGGGTTTCAGACCGAGACACCTAAAGGTACAAATTGAGTAGACCGAAAGCTACAGATTCCATTTTTGTGTTTTCAAAAAAGATAGAATGGAATTTTTTACCCAAAATGGTGAATGGGTCCCACTGTACTTGTTTCTTAAATATTTTTGTAGATTCAAATACCCATTTGGCTAAAATGGGCCCCGATATAGTTTTCTAGAACTAGGACTGATTCGCCTAGAATGGCGAATGAGTCCCACCAAGCCTAAATTTCAACATTAGGAACATTCTAGAAGTAATTTTCATTCCTCATCTATATCTCGAGTGCATACTTCCAATTTCATTCATTTTTGCTAAGTTTTGCATTCATTTCTAGTTCATTGTTGCATTACACAATGTGTTTTCAAACAACACTTGTTTCTTAGATTTTACATTCATAATCAATTTAGTTCATATAATTGCATTTAGATCATCTAATTTAGCCTAAATAACATCATAAATAACATAATTTGAATGAGACCTTTTGCATTTTTTGCCTAAGCTCTCTCATTTTAGGTGAAAAACCCTAGAAGAGCTAGAGAAGTACATAGGAACAAAAAATTTACGGTTCATTTTGGTGAACCTACTTTTTTCAATGCTTTTTTGGCTGATTTTGAGTCCTTTAATCATCATAGATATATCTTACATTAGGGTTTGCATGATTCATTTGCATGCTAGGTGTTAAATTTTGCATTCGTAAAAAAGTGCATTTAGGTTGCATTGTTGGCATCTAAATTCATTTCCATTCTCTGAAATTATACATTTTTCAATTAGATCTGCATCATATCACTCAAAAACCATAGAAGTCCTTCAAAAAGTTATGAAAAATCTAAAAAAAGTCCATACTAGGACTCATTCGCCACCCTGGGCGAATTAGTCCCTTTTGACCCTTGAAACTGCATTTTGCAAAACTTAGAACTCTGTTTTTAAGCTTATGTTTGGTGCCTTGACATACCTATATTAGTTAGTTTCATTTTTGTATCATGCATTTCACTAGATCTCACTTAAAATAGCTCATTTCATGCATAGTTTCACACTTACATCTCTCACATTTCATTTTTCAGATTATTGCATACTATAATCAACAATTTACTTTGTTTTACATCTAAAAAAAACATTGCTCGTTATTTACTTTTTCACAACATGTTCTTTAAATGTTCCTTTTATTTTATTAAACATGGATTTAATAAGCATAATATCCCCTCTTATGAGTTTTATTTTTATTACAATAATGAGGAACATGTTAGTCTTGACCACACCATTACATTATCCATTGGTGTGAATGGAAATGTCGGCAATCATAACACACATACTTTTTCTTCTCACAATACCTCTCCTATTAGTGATGAAGGTATCTTGGTGAAATAATTTACAAGCATTGATGTAATGTCACCTTACCTAGTCTCCATGATCATGCCAATCAATCTTGTCCATCTCCTAATATCCCTCCTCGATGCAAAGAGGATAGGTTGGTGTTAGAATACATCCCTATTAAGAATCATGACATAATTTATCCTCCCTTCCCTAACGCTCCTCCCATTTGGGAAAATCTATTTGAACACCATAGTGGTCCTTCTCTTGATGGCCCCCCACTTGTGATGACACTACTTTACAAACCTCAAACTTGGATGAACATATTACAAGCTCTCCTAGTAGGGTAGATAATATGGAACAAGAGAATGAGACATTAGACACAACCCACAATCAAATAAAGTCTTCTTATCCCTTCCCCACTATCATTTAATCAAACATATTCAACCATTAATAAATCCCTTAGTGGCGATGAAGTTATGTTGGATGAACCAAACCTTAATTTTCATGAACATGTGGCTTGTTGTTCTCCCAAGAACTCTCCTTCTAGGGAAGATATTATAACCCAAGACAGAGATAACATTCCATTCAAAGACAATGAAGACTCTCACTTGTTACAAGATGTTAACATTATTCAACCTCAACTCATCATTTACCCACCATCACATAAACCTTCGCCTAAACCCAAGTTCACTCTTCACCCACCTTCACACAAACAACAAACTCCAAATAAACATGAACTTATCCTTTACCCACCTTAGAATAATGTATCACAGCAACCAAGTTATAATACAGTTGCTCATACATATAACACTCGAAATAATCCACAACTGCTGCAACCAACCCCACCATCCTTACCTTTTCCCAATCTACCTAGTGCTCCTCATTACATCCCACATACAAAGGATTATGATCTTGTTGAATAATTAAAGAATACTCCTACAAAAAAATTCCCTTTGGGATTTACTTCAGAACTCACCAAATTACCACAGTATTCTTCAAATAGCCTTAAAAAAATTGTTGTTCCTTCTGGTACAACTCCAAATGATGTAGCATCTTTAACCTATCGAATGAATCAAACTAATTTAGACATTACTTTCCATCAACATGAGCTCCCTCCTGTAGAGTTGTGCAAACAAAACAAAGCTTTCATGATCATTGCTTGATTCAATCACATAGATATCAAATAAACTCTCATTGATAATGGTTCTACTCTTAATGTGTGTACTGTGAATCTCCTTGATTGATTAGATGTTGAAAGGTCACAAATAATACCTGATTTTGTATTTATTGGAGGATTGGATAATTCAACAGAGCAACTTTTTGGTGTACTCACTTTGCCTATTATGGTTGGGGTGGTTACTTTCCAAAGTCCTATTCATGTCATACCTTATGATCTTTCATACAATCTTATTTTAGGTAGACCATGGATTCATGAGATGAATGTAGTGCCTTCAACCCTTCATTGTATAATGAAATAGGGTATGTGCAGGATCATCATGGAAAAAATAGGCCCTTAAGTGGCAAAAAATTAAAAAAAATAAAAGTTAGGTAACTTGACGTAAAAAATTGAATAAGTTATCTATATTATTTCAAAAATATGTAAGAATAGAATATGTAACAAATTGAATGTAGTTGGAGATGGAGTGATTAGGCAGGATGAGAAGCAGCTGACACATTTCAAAATCTATAGAGGCAGGAGAGGAGGAATCTAAATCAGACGACAATGATGGTGGAGGGAAATGGTGGGATGGGGTCTTCATCATTGGAGGAAGGCCTTGGTAGGAGTCTTTTAGTGGCCTGCAGGAAAGTGGGGTAGCTTGCAGGGGCTGTATTACTAGGTTGGAGAGAGAAGCACATGTAGGAGGTGCTAGGGCATGTGTCCAAAGCTACATGGAGACTAGCTTCGTTGGGGATGATACAGTTGGAGGTGCCACTTCTCCCAATGGATGGTGGCTTTAGGTTCCTTTCTGGCAGGAGGACCCTTTTCCTTAGGAGCTGGTGTGTCTGGTGGGTGTCTACATTGGGACTCCTTGTCCCCTTTTGGTTTGTGAAAGAGGCTTTTTTGGGGCCTAGGTCCTGATTAGTAGCATGATGAAGTATGTGGACCCCGTGTGGGTTTGTTATTTACCTTCTCTTTGGACCCAACTTTCTTCTGGCTTCATTCTTTTGATAAAGGGGCTTACTATCTACATTTCTATGGGATTGTGTGGAAGGTGGCATTGCCCCGACTGGGTGAGCTTTATGGTTATTTATTTGAGGGCTTCTGTGGATTTCATTGCTTCTTCCTCCCGTTTGCAGAAATTTGGTGGTTCCCTTTTTTGTTTTTGGCCCTTGCTCTTTTCTAGCATCATCATCCTACTTGGGGGCCTTGTTGTTTGTCATTTTTCTATAGGGATGCTTGGAAGCTATTTCTACCCTGATTGGGTGAGCTCATCATTTGTTTATCAGAGGGCGTCTGAAAATGTCTTAGCTTCTTCACTATCCCCATGGCAGATAAATCATGTTCTCTTTGTTTCTCTTCTCTCCTTGTACCCAGAAGTGTTTTTTGATTTTCAGGGAGAGTTTATTTTTCTTTGGATTCCTTTGGTATCTCTTTGGATAGTGTTCTTCCTTATGTTGGGGTCTGATTTCTTTTGTTTACTTTTTATGACATCTAGTTTTCATTGTGGTGAGGGTTTTTTTATCCTCCGCCTACTGGTTCCATGGCTTTTCTCTCTATGCTTCTTTTAGTGCATCTATGGGGTACTCTAGTCTTTCCTATGGAGGTGGACCTATCTTCTATTGAGGGGTAGATATATGTGGCTAGATGTGACCTTTCTCCTATAGAGGTGGAGCAGGATGCAACTGGTTATTCCTAGAAATGTTGTTGGGGGGCTAATGAAGCCCTATTTTGTGGCTGCAAGGGATTTGTTCATGGAATTCATGTTGTTTTCTTTTCTTTATTTTCTATAGAGGTGGAGATATTGAAAATAAATTTTATCTTTGAGGTTTTCACTCTCAAGGGTAATGGATGTAGTAGCCACGATGTTATGGAGGAGCTTGGGTTTCTCTCTTATAGAGGTGGAGAGAACATATGGTTTTTGAAGAAGTTTGTTGGAGCTTTGTGCATTTGTGGTTATCTTTCCTATAGAAGTGGAAAGGGTGTTCTGCTGGGCTCTGATACTTCTACTATTGGAGCTTTGTTCTTGTTCTTTGTTTTGAAAGTAATATTTTTGGGTTCAAGGTCCTTGCCAAAACCTGGATGTACAGGGTTGTGGATCCCTTCAAAATCCAAAGGTTTGGGTTTAAATTCCTTACCAAATCCTTGCTTAAATGGGTTGTTGGTCCCATCAAAACCAATGAGTCCAAGATTCATGTAAAATCTTGGGTCTTTTCTGGGCAACTTGCTGGCTTTTGGCTGGTTGTTGGCTTCTTGGTTCCCTGTTTCACTGTTGGATGCTTTTGTCTCTATCTTTTGGGCAGCTTGTTCTTCCTAGTGTGGGTTTTAGGTCCCCTTAAAACCTAATGGTTTTGGGTCCATTCAAAACCTATTTTTCCTAATATCTAAAAAAAATTGAATGTAGTTTCTAAACAACTAGGTTTGTTAAAAAAATAATCTATTTGGTAAAAATTTGAAATTTTAATGCAGTAGTAGTTAAATTTCAAGGAAAAAATAAGGTGTTTGTCTGACGACCCTAGCACAATAAAATGATAATATTTTTTTATAATATTTTAGATATAAGTAGAGGACTCATGTCTAATGTGATGCATATTTTTTGTAATTTGTTTCAAGTAAATAATTAATTATGATTTTTTTATTACAGCTTTTAAAAACTATAAAACTCATTTATGTCGACTAGCTAACTTGGTAAAAAATTCATGAAGTTTAATTTTCTTTTTTTTAATACTATAGTATATGAAGCATAGAATGTGATGCATGTTTCAGATTCAAAAAATATGATATCATTTAGAAAGCTATAAACATTTTGCAATCAACCTATCAATCGGGGACTTTGGTCATAATTCAAATATAAAATGAATAATAATTACTTATTAAATTCAAAGTAAATCATAATTTATATTGATGGAAAGTTGAGAATCTCCTTTAAAACTCTTTTCATTTCATTAATTTTGGGTAAAAAAAAGTTGTTAGCCACATACCCATCATATTGCCACTTTTTGGCCCATCGTGATCCTGCACATACCCAATATGTCTATAACAATAACATTTATCAAGTTGAAGTAGATCCTGAGCCTGAAAGTTGCTTGCACCTTGAAAAAGAAGCTACAAGTCCTATGAGAACATTGATTTCAACATCCAACATAGATCCTCTTGAAATTAAACACAACGATGAGGAATGGCCATCTACATTATTCAGTGATGATTGGGGATCCTTAGAATTCACACCATCATGTATGGGCGAATACATATTCACACAAAAGAAAGATGAGAAATAGAAACAACCAACCATCATTTCAATACAAATTTCAGATAACCTTTCGAAAGCATCCACCTCAACCACTTTAGATAATGCCACAAACTCCACAACAACCTTGGACAAACACAATAATGAACAACTACCTAATTCAAAAGCAATGAAAATTCTTTATGGAAAAGGTTATGACCTCATGATATAATTTGGATATAGTGGAAAAGGTTGTGGTGCTTGAGAACAAGGTATCTGCAACCCTATAGAGCCAAACACACAACAAACAACCCATGGTCTTGGTTATTTTCCTTTTCCCAAACCTTCACTCAACATGAACAATCTCACAAAACACATTCCTACATCATCCTTAACAACTAGTGGTATTGAACATCATCCTTTAACTAAAACTTCACTTAATGTTAATCTAGACACTTGTGTAAGTATGACATCCACTACTAAGCAAGATGTATCTTTCAAACAAACCACAAGACTAGCTTCCCCTCTTGATCAAGAGGGTATCTTGTTGAGACTCCTCCAAGATCACTTGATCACTCTCCCTCCCAGAACTCAAAAGAAATGCTATTCCAAGACTTCATTATGTGCATATCATAGAGTTCGTGGTCACTTCACTAATGAATGTAACACTTTGAGTCATAAAATCCAACATTTTATGGTGTTTGGTATGCTTCCCTCTTTGGGGGCACCTGCTTCCTCTAATTGCTATTTATTTTCACTCTAGAATGTATTTCATTAATCATTTTGGCTCACCTTTGTCTTGCACTAAGTGGGGGCAAGGGGTTCAATAGCCTTTTCCTTGTATGTCACTTGCGGTTTCCTTTTTTGGCTAGTCGTTAACCTTTCATGAATACATAAGAGAAAACTTGGGACATGGATGGCATTCCTTAAGTTGGCTCGCATATGACATAGTTCCCGTTTTCATGACATAGCTTATTAGAAACATATAACTTGGCATAGGGATTTCTAGGTAAGCTCTCATGTCTTCTTCTCTCTTCTTCTACTTTAAAGAAATTTCTCACAGTACGGGTGCTCACAACTGCTTTAAAGTGGGGGAATACATCACCACTCACATTTCATTGCATGATTTCTTTCTTCTTGCAATATGTTCTTTTCTTAGTGGAGTCAGTGGGCTTGATTCCCTCCAAGATCATGATACTTCTTTTGACACATCCTCTCTTGGAGACATTAAGCACAATTTCCCCTAAGACGAGGCCTTTCACAAACAAAGAAAAATCCCTTTGAACAATCCTTACACTATTTTGCATTAACAATGTTTATGAAACTCAAGCATATGAAGTTTTTCTTACTTTATAGAGCTTGAACCACCATGTTCCTTTGTGGTTCCTTATTAAAGTTATTAGGAGGTATAACTTTGATATAGTTGAGCGAGAAGCCCATCTAGCGGTACGACTTTCCCCATAGCCACCTTTGTGTTTGTGAGTGCATAGGAACTAGCGTATGTTTCTCACCTTTTGTAATTTCTCACTTCACAAAAAAATAGAAGTTCTGTGGCCTAAGAGTGAGTATGTTGTGGACTTCTCACCTTGTAGATGAACAAAAGTTTTGTGGCCCCAAAGTGAGTACATCTTTTCCACCCCATCTTTATTCTCTTTAGTTCTTGTCATTGCATGATTTTGTATCTTGATCGTTTGACTTAGGATCTTTGATTCTGGGGGCTTGACCACCTCCTTTGATCCTTGTTATTCTTTGTCATTTGCATCTGTACATGTGGATCTCTCTTGAATTTCTACTTTAGTGTGAGTTTGAATCAAGTTCATCCTCTCACTAAAGTGCGGGCTAAATGTGCCATAGAAAAAAGTACCCTTTGCTTGACATGGGATTAATTCATGATAAAATGGACTTAATAAAGTCTTAATCTATTTTTGTGAGGCATTTTATGCATCCACACTAGGTCTTAGACCCTTGAAAATCAAATAACACACTTTTAACAATGTCTTGTAAAGGTGTTGTAAAGTGTTGTAAGATACTTTCATGTTTTCTGAGGTTTAATGGGCCCATTTCTCCCTAATTCAACATTATAAAATGTGTTTAATAACATTATTACATCAATTTATAAGTCTTGTAAAACAAATTTAATGATAAACTAGTGGTGTAATGTGTTTTCCACATTCACATTGATTCTTGTACCTTCCTAGGCTATGTGGACCTCATTTTAGTGTTGTAAAGTGTATTTAATCACATTTTCACATTGATTTATGTGTCTGAACCATTATTTAACATTTATATCATCACTAATAGGCCCCTCTTAACCCATATTGTGCATCCCAAGGCTTAAATTGATCAAATACCTAACAGGATGGTATTTTAGACATTATTTCCTAATCTCTTGGCATCACGGGTTATCAAATTGGCCTTTGTGGAATCCATTCACCATGCATGGAAAATAAGTCCCATATAGGTGGGACTCATTAATATGTGTGGTGAATGAATCAATGGCTTAAATTTTGACCTTTGAGCGAGAAAAAATGAAATTTGAGTTTAATTTTTGCTTCATGTCGAGTCTGTGATGAGAATTAACGGGATACTAAGGTACATGTGTTAGTGTTTTTATCCACATTTTGTATCTCCTCTATCTCTTATCATTATCATTATCCATCATTCATCGTATTTTTCAAAATTCGTAAGCTAGGGTTTTGTCATTCTAAGTTACCAAGGTAGCACTTTTCAGACATTCAAGGGAAGAATCTTCATGTTTTGCTGTAGACATTCAAGTTCAATCATCATGGAAAGGTAAAAAAATCCATTTTTTCATGCTTCATTACATCTTTTCATCATTTTGGTTTAATTACCTAAAAAGGGGTTTGACCAAGGAAAACCCCTATGCCCTAACATTCTCCATTTCTTTCTCTTTCATTGTGTGTTTACAGATTTAGGTGCTTGGATGGCTTGGAAATTATTGAATATTAGTTTGCAAACTTGTTGAAGTCATCTCCACTTTTTCAAGGCCAAAACTTACACAAAGATTCATTTACAACTTCAAAAATAAAGGTTTCAGATTGGGATACGTGGAGGTGCAAATTCAATAGACCGAAAGCTATAGATTCCATTTTGAGTTTTTAGAAAAGCCTGAATGGAATAATTTTCCTAGAGTGGTGAATGAGTCCCATTGTACCTGTTTCCTAAAGATTTTTGGAGATTCAAACACCCATTTGGCTAAAAGCAGATTTTCGATACAATTTTCTAAAATTGGGATTGATTCTCCTAAAATGGAAATGGAGTCCCACTAGGCTACAAATTTTAGCATCAACAACATTCAAGCCATTTCAATCCTCATCCATATCTCAAGTGCACACTTCCAGTTTCATTCATTTTTGTTAAGTTTTGCATTCATTTCTAGTTCATTGTAGCATTACACAATGTGTTTTCAAAGATCACTTGTTTTTTAGATTTTGCATTCATAACTGATTAATTAGTTCATATAACTACATTTAGGTCATTTTATTTAGCCTAAATAACATCATACATAACATAATTTGAATGAACCCATTAGCATTTTTGGCCTAAGCTCTCTCCTTTTAGGTGAAAAACCCCTAGAAGAGCTAGAGAGTACATAGGAATAAAAATCTATGGATTCAAAACTGAAAAAGAAAGATGATTATTAATGCAAAACCTAGAAAATGTAAATCATTTGAAAACCTGGCGATGTATGCAAAACACCTAAGAATCCAAATGAAATGATAACATAATTAAACAATATTGGGTAAGTACACGGAATCTAAGTTTGATGCAAAGAGGTTCTAGAATCCTGCAATTTTGATTGGAAATGCTGATTGGGACACTTGTGACAAGCTGGGTGACTTAGTCTAGTTTCAGAGAAAATCTGCTAGAACATGAATCTACCAAATCGATATCCAAAAATGTAGAAACCAATTTTCAGGCCTGGCAATGGGACTAATTCACCACAGATGGTGACTTAATCCATCTAGGAATTTTGGGAAATTTGGGGTAGGATTCTATAGCTTTTGGTTTGTACTTCCTTTTTTAATAGGTGTCCATTCCAGATTCTGCAGAAGACGAGTTAAAATAGATCTCCTAGATTCAATTAGGGCTTTGTTGACTTTCATGAATTTGAC
>VDFB02373707.1:0-22773 GCA_007258455.2 Sequoia sempervirens
ACACTCAACATAGTGAATGATGAATTAATGGTGGTAGACAACACACACTTGTAGTTAGATGGGATGTCTTCTCTAGAGTTCACTATGAAGGATCTGATTGTTGGCACTGATACTTGGACCAGTGAGAAGTATGTTGAACATCCCTCCCATGTAAACATATTCATTGCACGGGCAACATAAGGACAAAAAACCTCATCAAATCCATGAAGATGAGGATGTCAAATTTTTTATGTTTTCTAAAATTTTAATTATGTTTTAACATTAACAAATAATTGTGTCTCCTTGTAACGTTCTGAAGCTTGTGTTCTTCCTTCATTTTGTATAAGAAGGAAACCAAGGCCAAAACAAAAAATATAGATAGGTATATAGATAAAAAGGGGCTTATAAAAGGAGAAGGAATTAGCAAAATATCATTTTGAAATGCAAGAAGACTTCTAATTCACATTGCAATATCATTTGAAGCAAAATTAATGGACAAGAAATTATAATCTGGTAGCTGAAAACTTTGTTCTTCAATTGTTTGTTGAGATTAATTGATAAATGTTATCTTGTTGTCTCCAGTTTGGTCTTTCCTTGTTATTAAATCACTGTATCAAGGATATATTTGATTTATCAAGGCACGCTTTTCATTGTTGTGTGGTTAATTTAATTGGTTCCTTCAAGGAAGGATTAAATTATTTTAAGTAATCACGGTAACCTAGGGAGTATCATTGGGATCAATAAGAAGAGCCTGATAACTATACAATCTTGCACGTTTATACAAGGTATAAAAATCTAAAAGTTCCAAACAAATTTGAGTTTAGCCAAAGGGGAGGACACATATCATTCACATCTTGACTCCATTTCCCAATAGATAAAAGGCACTAATCATATTCATTACAAAACAACATTTCACAAAACCTCATTTATGCATTTTCATTTTTTGCATTAGGAGTAGGAGTAGAAGTTAGTTTCTCATTTGAATCATCTATTTCATAACCCTCATGCCATATTGAAATAGACTAAAAAAACATTTAATTGAAGTTGTGATCACACGAGGATAGTATTATTAAAGGAATTGTGGATGATTTAATTGAAAAAATTGATCACACAAGTTTTAAATCTGCTCAATCATCACCATTTTCTTTTTGGGAAGTTTGTATTCATTGGTGATCAACATAAACCCGCCTAGGCATAGCAAAGCCTGAAGAGCGAGGAAGTCTAACCATATTGTCTAATTTCGTTCGTTGGCCAAAACATTGCTAAACCCAATCATAGAACTTGGCATACTCTTAGGGTTTGCAATCTGCAATTTTGGGAACCAACATGTCCCAAAACTTATTTAATTTTAGTTCCATATTTAAATTAATGTTCCCAAAAAAAGCATAATCACTCATCTTTGAGAAAAAAATATTTATTGCAATGGACCACTATTAAATAATTAATATATTACTTTTAATCAATAATTTGATAGATATGTTTCCATCAGAAGGGTTTATGTTGTTTTGTATTTGCCTAATTTTTCTTCATTTCCTCCACCCTATTATATATATACTTGCATGTAGATATACTTGCAATTTTTTTGAGGGTCTCCTTTACAACATTTAAACTCAAAGCACAAGGATAATATAAATGCACCTTTTTTTATAAGAGGTTTTTCATAATTTTCTTTAGATTTACTAGAAATGCTTTGAATTGGTTGAAATATCCTTTTACTCTCATTAATTATTAATGATCTCCTCAATTAAATTATTATTTAGTGGACAAGAAAATTCTTTAGCAACTATTCTAGGGGTTGATTTGTTTAGATATTTCCCATGATTTTTAAGTAATATCCTCTATAAAATTCTAAATTTAACTTTTAGTTACTTCCCCTACCTTTCTTCAACTAAAAATCTTTTTCTTGTATTCTTGCAAAAAAATTGTTCTCATTTTTTACGTCTTTAACCATTCAAAGTTTATTTATGGGTGCTAAATTTAGATAATATCATTCTTGACCAAGGATAATAATAAGATTTGAATCATCTTCTATGTAAGGGTAGATTTTCATCAAAAGAGATCAACTCATCAACTATATTTTCTTTGAACTCTATCATAACATTGATTCATTGCTAATTTCATGGTATCACTTGAACACCCTTTCAAATGGTTTCTTTCCTTGGGATCATAAGGTTCCCCTTTATGCCCTAATGAATTGAACTAATACTACCATCTCTCCTCTAATCTATAAGCCCTTGTGAAATTCTACCAAGATTGTAGGAGTGGGTGTCATTGAATCTAAAGGGCCCATGATATATTCCACATAAGTTGACAACTCACCAAATTGAGCCTTAATCTCATCTTTAGTTTTCATATGTCTGCTCATGCATCTCAAGATGGTGGATACTCAAACTTGTATTTATTTTTTCTCCTTCCCTCATTTAATTCCAAGGATATATCTTCTAGATTTAGTATCCTCTTAGTTGCATATGCCTTTCTTCATTGTGAGACAATGGGATGAATATCTCTATAGTTCTCACTCATTGGGAATTTGTAGTGATGGTTGATATTTTTTGAGCTCCTCATTTATATTTTATATATACCTTATACATAACAACCATGATTGGGAATTCATGCTTCATAGGCATGTACTATATTTTTCTCTTTTTAATGGTGATCTTTAACCACACTACTAGATCTAGATTAGTGGTATTAGCTTATTATTTGTCACAATATGGAGTACAGATCTTTATTAGAGAACCAAGTGTATGAGAAGGTATCTATGATTGTAATAATCCTTGTGAAGGATGAGATCTTAGTAGAGGGAGTCTTTATTTGAGTGTCTTCTACAAAATGAATTTCTTCCTCTTAAGAAGAATCATCTTCTATGATAATATTTTCACGTTTTTGCTCTTCCACATTATTTTATTCTTCTATATCATCCCTACATTTGCTACATAGAGGTCTACTCTTGTACTTTAGTAGTATATAAGTTTTATATTTTACCTCCTCAATGTTGCTTGATTGCAAACTATTTTGTAGTTGTGTTCTCAATACCATGTGTATATTAGTTGTATATGTGTATAAATTTAACTTAGTGGTAATTCCATCATGCATATCCATTCCATCATTTATATTCATTCTATCAATACCTATACATCCCATCATTTGTATCCTTTGTCACCCTTTTTTTTATTTTGACAATGATAGGAGTAAAGTGTTGAAGCATGTTTTGGAAACATCTTGATATGTTAAATTTTTAGCAACTACTCCATAAGAGTATCACAATTTATATTCCAATATACTATCATAGGTTATGAAATGAGTTTTACAACAAGCAATTCAACTATAACTTGATGCCAACAAGCATTTTAACATAGCATCATGAATGAAACCTATAGAATGGGGCATGTATTCATATGTGATGTAGTCCTTGGAGATCACATCCTAAATCCCTCCATGAATCCATCCTCAACTATGCTACCATTACATCCATCTTCATCCACTTCATCCTAAATCCTACATCCATTCCATCCACTACCTACATTCTTTCAAATATTTCATTTAGTATGCCCCTCATCCTTGTCACTATACTTAGTTTTCCCTTATTTTTGGTTACAAGTAATTGTTGCAACTCTTAACAATCCATCCCAACTTTCATAGTAGTGCAATCCAAACACGTCCAAATAGAAAGAATCCATTAGTTTTTTCCTTAGTATTACTAATTTCCAATCCTCAATTATTTCAACATCATCATTGAGATATATCCTTACATTCTTCTTAAGATATACCATTCCCAAATCAAGAATTCTATCATCACCATTGAGATATATCCTTACATCATTCTTAAGATATGCCATTCCCAAATGAAGAATGCTATCATCATCATCAATTGATCATTAGTTTTTAGCTTGATTAGGAGCAAAATCTTTTTTCACTTGTGCATGTTTGTTTGTTTTCTTGTTTGTTTATTATTGTGTTTGCATACTTCTTAATCCTTGGGGAATTTCATTGCAATTTCATCATCGTACATCTTGGCATACACCTACTTGGATGTTAGTCTTATGAACTATCACAACAATGACATCACATTTTTTCTATATCATGGTGCGTTCTATTATATGCTATAATAAATTAAGTTGCTTAAATATTTTAAATTTTATGCAAGGTTTGTAACATCCATCACACATTATTAACACTCACATACATCTTCTTCCTTATACACATTTCTAAAAATTACTTATCCATTCTTTCCCAAATTCATAATGTACTACTCTTCTCATTTCAATCACCCATATGTACTTTTGATCCTTGCATCCATTCTTAAGGGGTAATCACCCTAACCATCATGATGCATTGAGTATCCCCTTGCATCTATTCTTCATCTTCTTCTTTTACTTTCTTTGAAAAGCATATACTTATTTTAGTTGTAGTGTCCTTTTAAAGAGAAAAAATGTAGACACGTAGATTTTTTTCGCCCTAACTTGTCTTAGATAATTTTCACTAAACATCGCTTCATAATTAAGTAATACTCATTATTAAATAATTAATCAACTGTTAACTCCACATGCACACAATTAATTAATGATCCTCTCATCATTTTATAATTAAATCATTGTCAAAAGATAATCTCTTCCATTCATTAAGTTATTCAAGTTGTAATCCCTTGATGTATTCATGCACACTACTAAAATAAACAAAGAAAATAAAGTGAAAGTCATCTGAACAATTTAAAGATGAAATCAAATCAATTTTAAATAAAAATAAAACAAACTCAAGTTTCTAAATCAAGTGAATTAATTACAACTTTCCTCATTCCAAAACGTATAAATCTATCTCTCTTACAAATTTAAGGATATCAATCTCTAAAAAACTTGATTATTCATGTTTATCATCAAATCATCAATCAATTATTAGTATACATTGCAAAGATCTTGCGCGATCATTTGAGCACATACATTCATAAGCACAAACAAACGTTCTTCTTCTCCAAAGAAAATGCACTCAAACATAAACAAATCTTCTTCTAAAAAAATATGTTTAATTAAAAGTTTACACTATTTTTAAAATTTTATTTGATATTCATTGTTTATTTTCTTTATTATCGTGAATTCTCATATTTATAATGTCCACAAAATAATTTTGAATCAATTTCATACTTACAAACTTCAACTAAAATAATAAAACAATAAAAATGAAAAGTCAAATCCAAATCTTAAAGAAAAATAATACTAAAATAAAATTATTCACAACTTAGAAACAAAATATATCATTTAAAAAAATATTCAAATATATAAAAGAGATAAAACTATGAACATACAATTTTATTTTATTTTATTCGTACATATACATATTATTATTTGCACTAAATTGTGAAAAATTATTATTAAGAACGATTTCCAATTGGTGTACACGTGCATGTGCATGTGCATGTGAACACATGCGCTTGCACAGAGAAATCGTAGTAGGTAAAATAGTTGCTTTTAATATTTTTTTAATTTAAAAAATACTAATTGTTTTGGTCTTATTCAAACATTTTTAAATCTTTGATTTGAATTTATGTGGAGACATAGGTATCTAGATTCTAGAATGAGTAAATAGAAATCATGAAACTTTATCTTCAATGGTCTTTGAACGTTTTATATAAGTAAGTGTTAAAATTGATGTGCATTATTGACTAAACACCATTCCAGAAGCTCATGACGTTTTATGGATTTGATTTCAGACTATTGATTTTTATTTTTATTGAATTAAATTTCTATTCAAATTTGAATGGTAATTCTACTCTAATAAATAAGAATTTTCTTATTGAATCAAGTTTTTATTTTGATTTTTTTTTTTTTTTTTTGAATAAATGATCATTTTAATATTAATATTTTTTTCCAAATTTTCTTGTTGTTATCTATTATATCGAATGGGCTAAAGGTCGCCCTCTCAACATATCCACATATGGCAATTCCACTTTCATAGATTAGAATTTTAGATTATTGAAACAAGTTTCTACCTAAACTAGTATGACAATTTTATTATGAAAATTTAGAATTTTCTTATTAAACCAAACTTTTACTTTGACTATCTCTTGCCATGTTTGAACAAACAACCATTATAGTATTAACACTTTATTTCATATTGTCTTGTTATCCTTCCTTATGTAGAATGGACTCTAGATCAACAATCAAATTATAAAATAACTATAACAAATAAAAGAATAAATTATTTAATTAGAGACAAGTTAGGGAGGAGATTAACATATGATGGATTGCTATCATAAAAGATACTTCTATTATGAAGTTGGATTTGATATATATAGATATCATTCATAAGAATATGGGTTATTATATCAAGACAATCCAATCTATTCTTGTGGAGGATTAACTATGTATATTATTTCTTATTACTTCTTGAGATTCTAACTGGGAGTCATTATCTTTGTTATGAATTGTCTTTATGTCTTATCTACATTCTTACAATGTGTTAGATTTGTTGAAAAACTCAACTCGTGCCCTATTGGCTATGGCCTATATCATTCTTTCTCTTATTTGTAATTATTTATCTTCAATTATATAAAAATAAAAATAATTAAAAATATATAATATAATTCAACATAGCAAAATTTAAAATAAGGTGGGATTTAGTTTTAATGATTGAATCTCTTGAAGCAAGTAAACTAGTTAATCTTTTAAAATTCTTTGTGTTGGAAGCTTAATATTACATTAGAAGTTGGGTAGATGATTGCTTAAATTTTTTTTTTTGTTAATCTCAAATTATTTATTTAATCAAAACTATGATGAATAGTGATTATATTCCACAAGTAAATCTAGTTTAGTGATCAAATATATTGTTTATATTATTAGCCATAATAATCATTAGATTGATTCAAAATGATGCTCTGTGATCATATATGAGATTGGACTACTCTAACAAAATGTAAGATGATTTTTTCACTCTCTTTTATTCAATTATGTAACTATAGAATTGATTTTCATGTTTGTGGATTTGACCCTAGATTGGAGGAAATGACCTACAAACTATTGATATTAAGTGTTAGTGTATATATTATTATGGATTATTCTTACACTTGGATTTAGGCTTACTTAGGTGTGTTAGTCATGTGGGAGTTACATGCCTACTTTGAGTCACATGCCTATTTTGAGCTAGTCTTAGTTAAGTGGGTTACATGCCTATTTATTTGGCTTCTTCACCACTATTTTTAGGTGAAAGTTGAACTTCCTTATCCTATATATACATATTAATTTTATGAGAAAACTCTTTAAGGTTATTGGTATCCATTTTTTTCTTTACATTGTGTGTTTTTTGTAGCTTGTAGCAAAGAGTGTGCATGTGCTTGACCCACATGGCTCAAATTGGTACATTTCATCGATCCAGATATCCTAATCAATACTTTGATATGGTATCAAAGTGCTATTCTAGTATATAAATGCCATTTTATTTATTGTTTTTAATTATATTGGAAAAACAAGTTTTTATAGGAGACCCAAAACCCCAAAATTGAATCAAGGGGAGTTGTTTTGTGTTGTGTCTTCTGCACTTCTACACTTCATTTCAATATTTCCTTTCTACAGATATTTAATTTAAAGAATGTATTTAAATCAAATTGACACACCTTTAACACCCTTTAATTATCATGATTGGAAACTAAAAGTATGATTTGTGCTAAAGAAAAAAGGGTTGCATAGGGAAACAATGGGTGCTAAGAAAGAACCTACTACTAAGGAAGTTAAAGAAAAATGGTTTAACAAATGTGATCAAGCATTTGGATTTCTCTATCTTAATGTGTCTCCTAAACTTCTCTTTCATGTAGAAGCCTTGAACACACCCAACAAAGTTTGGATTACTTTAGAAAACCTCTTTGGAAAGATGGATGAAATAAAAAGTCATGAGTTAGAGAATGAGCTCATAATCTTGAGCCCTAGTTCTTTTGACACCCTAGAAGAATTCTTCACCAAATTCAAATAACTAAGGTTAAAGTTGAAATAATGTGGAATAGAGAAAAAAAAGGATCAAATGGTTTTTCTATACTCTCCAAATTAGGTTCTAGTTATTTTGTGTTTATATCTCCCTTCTCCTCCACTAAAATGGCTCTTGGAACCATGTGAAGTATGCCTTCTCTAGATAAATTTATTATCAAATTGATTAGGGAATAGGATAAGTTAATACAAATGGGAATATTAAAGTCTTCAAAACCTCAAGCCTTCATTGTTGGGAATGAGAAAAAAAGAGCTTCAAACAACAAAGGGAAGAAGAAAAATGCTTAAAAGGACAAGGAGACCAAGAAAGATAAAAAAAATATGATTCCTCCAAACCCAACACTAAAACTTCTTCAAACAAAGGGAAACCTAAGAAAGAAAAAATTAAGTGTTCCTATTGCAAAAAACTTGGGCATGATAAGCAAAAATGTATGAAGATGTAGATTGGCCACCTCTCACATCTTCTTAAGAAAAACAACATAGTGGTCCTTGAATCCATCAAACAATATTCCTCAACTCTATAATATATTAAGGTAAAGGAAAAAAAGAGAAATCTATGAGCAAGGCTCTTGTTGTAATTGCATCTTCATCAACTACATCGTGGATCATTGGCTTAGTTTCCTCACACCACATGGGTTCTTCACAGGTCAAGTATTTTATTCCTTAGAGTCTTATAACATGTCTTCTATCACTTTGGGTGATGATAAACCAGCAAAAATTGTAAAGAGAGGGTTTTTTGAAATTGAAGGTAGAACATCCATAAATGTTCCAAGTGTATCTTCTCTTTTGGCTAATATCTTATCAATGTATTAGATTACTCACGTAGGGAAGAGCATGAGAGTTCATTTCTCACCAGACCCAGTTGAGATTAGAGAGTTTCACAACAATAATTTGATAGATTTGGGAAGGGTATATGACCAAGCTAGGTTGTACACCTTCTCTCACTTTTCACTTGATGTTTCTCTTGTAGTATTGCTTATTCATATGGATTTATAAAATTATTGCATGAATAGTTTTACCACCTTAACTACCACTACCTTAAGCAACTAAGTTAGTAGAATATAGTCATAGGGTTGCTTAGAGTTAGATTCTCTAAGGGTCTTTATGAGGGTTACACCCTTGGGAATTATCCTAAAGAAAAATTTGACAAAGGAAAATCTTAAGCTCTCCAAAGGCTTTGGAGCTTGTTCAAAAATGATGTATCAAGGGATTTTTTCCATCCATATTTCACTAAGGAAAGGTATGTTCTCATTTTCATACATTAATTCTCCAAATACACATGTGTCTACTTAATTTGGTAGAAATCTAAAGTCTTTGAAAAATTTTGATACTTTAAGGCTCTTGTTGAAAAGTAGTTAGAAAAATTCATCAAGGTTATTCAAACTAATAATGGGGGTGAGTATGTCAACAAGTTTAAGTAGTTTTGTATAGTAGAGGGGGTAGAATTGCAACATATAATTCCTTCTACTCCCCAACATAGCAGTGTTGTAGAATGTTAAGAGTAGTTCCTTAAAAGAGATGGCTAACTACATGATACACTCCAAGGGCCTTATACCACAATACTAGGTAGAAGCAATCAATTGTAATTGTTATATTTGAAACAAAGTTCTTCATAAATCCTTTGAAGCACTTTAGGGTCTTCAAATCTCTAGCCATAACACATATACCGAAGAAAAATCATAAGGAAATGAAACCTTTGTTGATCATAGTGTTGTGTGATTGATGTCAAAGTGTTGTTGATTGTCACCAATGTCTAATTTGTGAAAGTAGTATGTCAGTTATAGATGTTGCAGAATGTTAATGCTATAATTATTGAAGAAGGGAAACATAGGAAGTCTAGATACATATCGATTTTTTTTTTTTTTGTATGACTACTACCTTTGTAGAAGTCTAGAAATGTTTGCAGAATTATTCTGAGGTTTGTTGCTCGAAAGAAGAATATGCATTGTATTGTACTATCGTAGTTTTTGGTACCACATTCTATCAATGTTAACTTTTATGGCTTGTGGTTTTGAAGTTAAGTAATACTACTCATGAAGTATCCCATTCTCCATTTTAAACAAATTTTAATTACAGAGCTACAAGATAGAAATGATAGAGTGAAATATGTTTTTATTGGCTTACTGTGTATAATATTTGAGTGTTTGTGCCAGTAAAGGAAAGCATGTGCCAATTGGAGGAAGCATGTGAATGTAAAATAGGACTAGTTTAATACCATGGTGTTGGAAGAATGAGAAGTTTTTCATTGATGTTGTTGTTGGCAACATGAGCATGCAGGATAAACAAAAGGTATACTATTATGTGTTGTAATTTTGTCATTGATGTCAACATTGCATCTTGGTGTGAAGAATTTGATGCAAATCATTTTGGTTGGTTCTAACATGATTTGGAACATTTGTGGAAGACAATTTTGCAAGATGGTTTGATCTGGTAAAGTTGATTATGATGAAAATTGACTAAGTGTCAATTTTGATAATTCTATGTAATAGAGCATCCAATTTTTGGTCCGCGAATGAACATTTTACTCTATGGTTCTAATATACATTTTTTGGTTGGTAGAAGCATCTAATTCTAGAATTCCATTATGTTTTGGCTTTTGATTTGAAAGTTATGAATAACAAAACTTTGGTCTGACAATTTACAATCATTTCCTGTACAGTGCATGTGAGTCGAAGAGTTCATACTTCTTTGTAGATAGGATTTTGAATTTGCAATCTTACGGAGATATTGACATATGTCAATCTAGAGTATGAATTCCAGTTGGCATGATTTTTTGAGGTACACGTATCCGAACATGGGTATACAGTTGAATTTTTGTATTAGGTCTTTTGTGGTGCCGACCTAATAGATGTGAAGATATGTGAAGGTTAATTAAGTATTGCGGAGTTATGTGGGAGATAGTATAGGTCCATGTCAACCTATTTCAATTTTTTTAAGGATTGAATCTTGGCACGAGGCGTGTGTGGAAGGTTTTGAGCCAAAAATTCATATATTGTATATTTTGTATGCTACATCTAATTAGGCTGACCTAATTGATGTTATGCTTGAAGCGAATATATATGCTAGATCATTTTGGTGTTTTGATGTATGAGAGACATGTAAGTTATGTGAATTATGTGAATATTATCAAAGCAATGTGAATTTAAGTTATGAATGTTGAATAGAAGATTAGAGTGATGTGAATGCAGAGGAAAGTAGAGTGTTAGATCAAAATCGGATGAAGTGTGTAAAGTCAGTTTATTGAGCTTCATTGGAACTGTATCTCATGCATATGTCATATGCAATTGTAACAGTTCAATCTAGGTTGTGAGCCACAAACTCTCTTCTATCTTTTTCTCTCAGTGGGCAGTGAGTCCACTTAGATAGTGAGTCCACCTACAATGAGCACTTTTGTAAATATACTATATAATTGGTTATAATATATTGTGAGCTAATCCTCACCGAGGTTTTTCCCATTTTGGGTTTTCCACATAAAATTCTTGGTGAACTCATGTGTTATGAGTTGTTGTCGAATGTTTCACGTTTTATTTCATTTACTACAATTGAATTTGCTAAGTGGATTAGATTTTTAAATGTTTGAATGGTTTAAAAGAATATTGATTCAGCCCCTTCTTAGTATGTTGGGTGTTCAACGTGCATGGAAGGAATCGCATGATGTTATCTTACATCAATGGTAACATATTTGATTTAGGACTGATTTGACTACATGTTTTATATCATTTTTGAATTAATGTCTATCCTCAGTTGATATAGATAATTTTAGATGATGTTAAAGGGTACTAGGCCAACATTTAGATGTTGTTATCATCTTGGAATGAATATATATATATATATTGTAGATCATTTTTTATGAAAGTAGGTGTGGGTGTGTGACTTGTGAATCAAGAGTTATAGTTGGGTACAAAATGTATATGTTAAATGATGTGCAAGTAAATAAGAGGAGTCAAGGATGTTGAGTGAAATTGAGATATCACCAAAGGAGGTGTTTGCTCGTTATTGCTAAGCAAGGTTGTGTGACAAAAGATCCATATGTCCTTTTATAATATGAAGTTGAAGCCTCTTCATTTGAGTTGGTGCTCAGTGACTGTGTTGTAGCTCAATCATAGGGGATTGGTGTCTCCTGTAGGTTGGCACCTACAAATTAGAATTCAAGGGGATTGGTGTATCCCTTTAAGGTTACAATTCCTATGGGTTGGTACTTACAAAATTATTATAAGTTCTATATTATTTTGTGAGGCTAGATTTGGGTAGTAGATCCAAGCAACTATTCTCATTGTGGTATTTCCCTTCATGGTTTCCATGTAAATATGGCATTCTCATGTGTGGATGTGTTCATTACTTGCATTTCTATAGATTATGTTTTATGTGGTGGTTTAAATTAGAAAGTATTAAGTTCTAATTCACCCCCCTCTCAGTATTTATGTGTCTAACAACCTCAATCCAAACCTTACATCTATGTAGGTTATCCAAATGGTGTAAAATGTTATTGCCTACTCCACTAGACTATACATGAGTTTTCATTGAGTGGAGTGTTAAGTTTCAAGAGGATCATGTCAAATCTATACTTGAAATTTCTTCTTCTATATCAGACTCACTTGGATTCAATGATTCTTGTAATGACTTAGACCATCCACAAAAAATTCTTGAGCTAGAGTCTTCTTCTAGATCATACAATGAGGATAGTGATGGGTATTCTTCTCCATCCACTTCTAGACATGTTTTGGAGGATGAGGATTCAACACATAAATCGCTCACATCCAACCCTCTTTGGGATAGAAAAATACTTCAAAGTGTAGGAACTTGGGTAGGGAATCTAGAAAATGGCATATGTACTTAGTCATACTACTATAGTGGGACACATGCTTTCTTTTCCTCAACCTCTAATCCATAGACAATCCAAGACACATCCGTCATATCTAAGTGGGATAATGCTATGCATGATGAATATGATTCCTTAATCATAAGTCACACTTGGGACTTGAATCCACTTCCTAAGGGAAGGAAGATGGTTTGATGTACCTATGGATATATTGGATCAAGTTTTTTGTAGATGGGTTAGTTGACAAGTATAAGGAATATTTGATTCTCAAGGGTTTTTCACAAGTTGTTGGAAAATTGACTATATTGAGACCTTTGGACCCATGGCCAAAATGACATTAGTCTAACTTAGTCTTTTTATTATCATAGCACATGGTTGGGTTGTGTACTAGATGGATGTGGAGAGTTCTTTTATCCATGGAGAACTTGAGTAGGATATCTACATGGAACAACCACCAAAGTTCTTTCAAGATTCATCCTTAGTTTGCAAACTTAGGAAATCCCTCTATGGCCTCAAACAAGTCCCTCGGTCTTCATACACCAAGGTGGATTCATTCCTCCTATATTCAAGTTTCACTTAGTGTCATTCATATCCTAATGTATATCTCTAGTGGTGGGATGATTCTCTATTGATACAAGTACTTTATGTTGATGATCTTTTGATCACTAAGACCTCTTCATCTACTATTACAATAGTGAAGTCAACTTTGAAAGATATATTTGGCATGAAAAACTTGGTTTTAATTCATTTTTTCTTGGTATTGATATTTCACAATGTGACTCAAAGATCACTCTTGCACATCCCAAGTATACTCTTGATATACTTTATTGATTTTACATGACTAATTGTAATTCATCTTCAACTCACTTTCTATCTAGAGTCAAGATTGAGGATGATTTTTCTACACCATTGGTTGGTGCAACCTTGTATCAACTAATTTTTGGCAGTATCATCTATCTAACTCATGCTATGCTTGATATTTCATATGTTGTAGGCATGTTTTCACAATTCATGTAGGAGCTTCATGAGTTACACTAGAAATTTCCTAAGAGGATCCTTCACCACCTTTAGGGTATTCTCAAATTTAGGTTTCATTACGAAGTTGGCACAAAGGTTGACTTGCTTGGATACCCAAATTCAAATTGGGTAGGTGATAGTAAGAATCACAAGTCCACTTCAAGTTACGGTTTCTCACTAGGTTTTGCTCCTATCAATTGGTCTAGCAAAAATAAAAATTCAATTGTTTTATTATCCACAAAGGAAAAGTATAGGGGATCTATCAACATAGATATTGAGGCTATTTGACTTCAAGGAATTCTCATTGAGTTTGGTATTCCCCCAAGAAACCCACAACCATCTATTATGAAAACTAGAGCACCATCTAGATATGCAAGAATTTGGTCAATCACTAGCAAACCAAACACATGGAGATTCACATGCAATTACATTCAAGAGATTATTCATGATCAAATCATCAACTTAGTTTTTTTCCAATTTTTAGAGTAGGTTGTTGATATTTTCACCTAGCCTTTTAAACTAGGAGCAAGTTAATTTGAATATATGAGCTCTTCTTGGGGTGTAGTCTACTTCAACAATATAATCATCTTCAAGGAGCCTTTTAGTCATCTTCATCTTCTTTTCTCTTTTTTTGGGGGACTTTTCCCATTGGGTCTTCTCCATTTCTCTAATTTATGAGAGATTGGATTATACTTAGGTACCTCATCAAGCCTAAAAATGCTAAGACCCAATTTCTTGGTGCCCAACTAAGCTATGCTTAAGAGAATATGTTAATGTCGATATTATTATGGATTATTCCTACACATAGAGTTAAGCTTACTTAAGTGTGCTAGTCAAGTGGGAGTTACATGCCTATTTTGAGCTAGTCTTAGTTAAGTGAGTTACATGCCTATTTTTAGGCTTCTTCACCACTATTTTTAGGTTGAAGTTGCACTTCCTTCTCCTATATGTACATCTTCATTTTGTGAGGTAATTATTTTAGGTTATTGGTGTTCACTCTTTCTTTTTCTTTGCATTATGTGTTTTTTGTAGCTTGCAACAAAGATCATGCATGTGTTTGACCCATGTGGTTTGAACCAATACATTCTATTAATTCAAAGACTTGACCAATACTTTGATATTTAGAACCTTATTTTCTTGCTATCTAAATGTATGTGTGTAGCTCTAATGATATCTATAGATATTACTAGAGTTTTATGAAATGGTTATTCTCCTTAATCAAATTCCTTTAGTCAATTTAACCATTTATAAAAGGATTCAAGACATGTCAAGTAACCATTCAATGTGCCTAGTTTGTCTCAATAATTTTGATGCTAGTTTATTATGTAATGTTGTATTATGATTCACTCTAACTGATAATGTAATTATTTGAATTAGATATGCTTGATGGATCTTGGATGTTAAAATTGAATCAAGGTTTCACCTTTTATACAACACCCTAATGTGCAAATGAAACCTTTCATTCTCAAATTGAACAGTATTGGCTAATAGGAAAGGAGTCAAGTTGAACCCATAAATGAATTTAAATTTAAAAATTTAAGGGTCAAATTTATAACTATTGGTTTGAATTAGTTTTAAATCTATAAATACAAATTTGACCCAAGTTAAGAAATGGAAAGACTATAAATTAGATCTAAATCCTTATGATGAATCAAGACAACTTTAGTCAAGGCTTTATTTAATTGCCAACCTTTTACATAGAAATGTTTCACTTGTACACTAGTAATTGCATATAAAAAAAATGGGCGAAAGTTAATCCAAGAAAGAGCACGCAAGGTATACATTTTTCACTATTCCAATTTACCCCCACTTTTACTTGTACGTGAACTACTATGAATGTACATTTCAAAGTAAAGTAAGTAGTCACAATGAAAATAAATAGCAAGAACCCACATAAATGTTATGGATATGGATGATAATTCCTTGTATGCTCCTTGTAATGAAACATCCATCTCAAAACCTAAAAGCACAAACCTCAATGAGTAGCATCTAAAATAAATCTAAAATTAATATGTGCAACAAATACTTGACAATACTACCAAACAAAAAGAAAATGTAAAAGAATGAGATGGTTGTGCATGAGACTACAAAGGATATGGCTACACAAGGTCTTGGAATAAAAAAAAAGGTCATATAGGTTTACAAAGGACAATTCTAAATATGATAAAATTTGGGCTATATAGGAGCCATCAAAATCCACGATATAGTCCCTTCCTTAGTGAGATAATATGCCCCTCCTAATAGGATAAATGCTACATTAATGAGATAATATGACCCCTCCAAGTGGTTATGTGCAAAGGATGCACTTATAAATAGAGGAGAGGAGAAGATATATGATCTTGTAAAACTAAGATAATCATTTAAAAATAGCATCATAAGTAACATTATGTGATAATCATAAGATAGTAAGACATAGGCATGAAATCATAGGTGAGAAGGGGAAATACGGTTCCCCTCGTGAGCATGCAAGTTAGAATAACACAAATGAGTTAAAATAAAATAAAATAAACTATTTAATCTAACATGAATGCAAACCTCACATAGATTGTTAATTTGTGAGCTCTATATGTCTATTGCTCATTTCTACAACATCTACCTACTCAACCAAAATTGTGGATTATCAAAGATGAAGGATTGATCTCAATTTATAGGTTTTCAAGGATGTGAATTAATGAAATAGATAATGATAATGAATATATTATTAGTCAATCTGATGATTTATTAATTTAAGAAATTTATTTATTTATTTTCTCAAATGATTAAGTGATTAAATGTTTTATGATTTGTTTTGATGATTTATTAACCACTTTGAGCAATTAGATAACTGAGCATTGAATTTTTTTAGATTTTATCATGTTTTGTTATGCATAACAAATTATTTAGATTATTTATTATTTTGGATATTTACACATAATGGATTATTTAAATTAATAAAAGAATAAAGAATCATTTAATTAATTTAATTTTTGATTAAATGAATTAAATTGTGATTTTATGGATTATTTTAATTAATGGATGCTTGTTAGGTGTTAAGATGGAGTTAGCAAGATTTGGGTTTCTACATATTGCCCCTCTTTGAAATGGAATTATGGCTACAAGATGAAATGTCATTTAAAAAAGTAGATATAGGCACCTAGCAATCAAAGATGCCCCAAGCATTATATATTGAATTACTAATTGAGAGTGTTGTTGCTTGTGGGAATAATATATCCCCAAAATAATGTGAGGATTGATTGAGATTTGATTGAAAGGATACCTCAACACTTGGAGAGGCTTTAGATTTGGGATTGGATGCATTTCAAATTTGAATGGATGATGGGATGATGACATGCCATCTCAAGAGGATGGGTGGGTTTGAAGGATATAGGTGTGTACATAAAATGGATGAAACTAAAATTAGTAAAGGGATGAATATGTGTGGAGTGGGTAGAGATGATGGATTTATTAGATTAGGTTATTTTATTATTTATTATATGATGTTAAAAATGGAAATGAAGGAGCATGAGATATTTTCAAATTACTTTGAGTGTTGGTAGAAAATCCACAAAGAGATTCCAATATGTTTGATAAAAATGGATTTTGTATTAGATGTTATGCATCATGACATAATGGACCATGATGATGATGTGTTGTATGCACAAAGGATTGAATTGAAACAATAAACCAAAAGATAAAATTAACCAAATACACACACAGATGCATGAAAAGAAAGAAGTGCATAAATAACAATTATAAAGGAAAAGACATGACTCATGTCCCAATGATCATAACCTTAAGACGCAATATAGTATAAAGAAATATGGTGTCCCTATGGAAATATGTTATGAGAACTAAACCAAACTTTTTTAGTTTATTGAAAAATGTAGAGTAAAACAATAAGATGTGCACACAAGCATGCATGCATGCATAAAAGGTATAAAAGACAAGAAAAACAAGACTTTATCTCTGGTCAAGCTAAAAGCTTACATTTGATTGATTTGATGATAATAATGATAACATCATTGGTCTGATGATAATGATGATAACATCATTGGTGTGGGAACAATTATCCTATGATGGCAATGCTTAGTTTCTTTTAACAAGGTTTAGGTTTTAGTAAGACCAATGATGAAGCTTATGTATGATTGCAGATATGTGATGGGTTGCATGGATAGATTTAGCAAGATTAGTTTATGATGTTGCTTGTGTGGTGTGTGGATAATTAGGAGCTTTAGCTTGGTGGATTGGATGTGTGGTTAATCTAGGCTTGGATAGGGTTTTGAGATAACTAGCCACATGGATTGGATACTAGATAGGTTATTTCAATTTTTAAGGTTTGATTTGGTATGCAATATTTTGGATCTTGTGTTTAGATCAAATTTATGAAGCATGGTGCACATAAGATTGGCTAATTCTTATATTGCTAGGAGAAAACCCATTCTAGCACCAAGGGTAAAGGTATTGAGTGAATAAAGGGATGTGATTATTAATGAAAATAATACATGGAAGGATAATATTGGAGGTGGAAAGGGGGAGGATATGTAGGATTTGATTTCCAAGGGTTGCATCACATAGGAATGATATTCTCTTACTCTAAGTATGTTGCTATGTATGATGTTATGCTTGGATATATTGAAAGATTACCAATATACATTTCAAGATCTTGTCCGCTTATTTATCAAGGTCAAAAGAAAGAAAATGAGGATAGGTATGAATAGATGGTATGATATGGATGAGTAGGTAATGATTACAAAGGATGAATGAGATGAATGGATGAAAGGAGATTTCTCTCAAGTGTAGGGTACACATAGGTTGCAAATTTATGCACAATGTCCATAAATGGGTTTCATCACAGTACTTTCCCAAGGCACTGGATAAAAATGGTTTTTACTACTAGACATTTTTCTCTTTACTTTTTTTTCAATCTTATGATTGTTAGACATGATGCCTACAAATATGTTTTCATCATGGCAATTTCTCCAAGGCACTATAGAAATGATTTTCACCAAAGGATGATTTTTTCTCTTTACAACCTTAAAATAACATCAAATCATCACATCTACATGAAAGTCAACTATGACTAGGATGACCTAGTTATCAAGATGCATAAATCAATAATGACAGAGGAAAGTAAGCATAGAAAGAAGAGAAGAGACACTAATATACATGGGGAAAACACTTTATATACATTTAATAAAAAGTAGTAGTTTAATACTTAACAAAGGGTGTAGTATAAAATAGGGACATTATATATATTTTTTATTATTATATTTTGTATAATTTGATAAGTATTTTGGAAGCTTGTTTGGTAGAATTTTATTTCATCTTATAATGGTGAAAATTTCCTACCTTGCATTTTTGTATTTTTGTTGGACTCACTTTGACTTAGATATCCTTTATGTCATGATAAGTGGTGTGATTTGTACTCAAAGTTGGTATACAACTTGAGCCTTGATTACATTTGCACCTCATTCGTAAGAACTGATCCCATCCTCCATTTTTGTATTTCTTTCATAAATTTAAATTCAAAATTTGGAGATGACCTAACCCTTCATACTAGCTATTATGTGTTGACTTGAAGTGCAAAGTGTTCACTTTTCACCTTTGGAGTTATATTAAAGGACTAACCATAGTTCATTTTTATACATCTAACATACTAACATCTAGATATCTTGAGCACTTTTAGAGCACTTATTACTATATTATCTACTTATATTAGCTCATTTAGGGCATTCTCTATATGATTGCATATTGTATTCATTTTTTGTTGATTGTTGAACTAAATCGATCCATCTAGGGCTTGATTATATTCCACAAGTAAATCTAGTTTAGTGATCAAATATATTGTTTATATTATTAGCCATAATAATCATTAGATTGATTCTTGTATAGGTATAAAACCACCCCTACATAAAATATGTAAGATATGTAGGGATGAAACAATAAATCAACAATGATAACAACTTACATACATAAGTTGTGACAATAATGCAAGCATGCTTTTTGAAATAAAAATAAAGGAATATAAACTTAGATTTGCATGTGACTTGTAAATTATTTTTTTGTAGAATGTTTTTTAATGATTCAAAATGATGCTTTGTGATCATATATGAGATTGGACTAATCTAACAAAATGTAAGATGATTTTTTCACTCTCTTTTATTCAATTATGTAACTATAGAATTGATGTTCATGTTTGTGGATTTGACCCTAGATTGGAGGAAATGGCCTACAAACAATTGATATTAAGAGTTAGTGTATATATTATTATGGATTATTCTTACACTTGGATTTAAGCTTAGGTGTGTTAGTCAAGTGGGAGTTACATGCCTACTTTGAGTCACATGCCTATTTTGAGCTAGTCTTAGTTAAGTGGGTTACATGCCTATTTTTTTGGCTTCTTCACCACTATTTTTAGGTGAAATTTGAACTTCCTTATCCTATATATACGTATTAATTTTATGAGAAAACTCTTTAAGGTTATTGGTATCCATTTTTTTCTTTACATTTTGTGTTTTTTGTAGCTTGTAGCAAAGAGTGTGCATGTGCTTGACCCACATGGCTCAAATTGGTACATTTCATCGATACAGATATCCTAATAAATACTTTGATATGGTATCAAAGCGCTATTCTAGTATATAAATGCCATTTTATTTATTGTTTTTAATTATATTGGAAAAACAAGTTTTTATAGGGGACCCAAAACCCCAAAATTGAATCAAGGTGGGTTGTTTTGTGTTGTGTCTTGTGCACTTCTACACTTCATTTCAATATTTACTTTCTACAGATATTTACTTTAAAGAATGTATTTAAATCAAATTGGCACACCTTTAACACCCTTTAATTATCATGATTGGAAACTAAAAGTATGATTTGTGCTAAAGAAAAAAGGGTTGCATAGGGAAACAATGGGTGCTAAGAAATAACCTACTACTAAGGAAGTTAAAGAAAAATGGTTTAACAAATGTGATCAAGCATTTGGATTTCTCTATCTTAATGTGTCTCCTAAACTTCTCTTTCATGTAGAAGCCTTGAACACACCCAACAAAGTTTGGATTACTTTAGAAAACCTCTTCGGAAAGATGGATGAAATAAAAATTCATGAGTTAGAGAATGAGCTCATAATCTTGAGCCCTAGTTCTTTTGACACCCTAGAAGAATTCTTCACCAAATTCAAATAATTAAGGTTAAAGTTGAAATAATGTGGAATAGAGAAAAAAGAGGATCAAATGGTTTTTCTATACTCTCCAAATTAGGTTCTAGTTATTTTGTGTTTATATCTCCCTTCTCCTCCTCTAAAATGGCTCTTGGAACCATGTGAAGTATGCATTCTCTAGATAAATTTATTATCAAATTGATTAGGGAATAGGATAAGTTAATACAAATGGAAATATTAAAGCCTTCAAAACCTCAAGCCTTCATTGTTGGGAATGAGAAACAAAAAGCTTCAAACAACAAAGGGAAGAAGAAAAATACTTAAAAGGACAAGGAGACCAAGAAAGATAAAAAAAATATGATTCCTCCAAACCCAACACTAAAACTTCTTCAAACGAAGGGAAACCTAAGAAAGAAAAAATTAAGTGTTCCTATTGCAAAAAACTTGGGCATGATGAGCAAAAATGTATGAAGATGTAGATTGGCCACCTCTCACATCTTCTTAAGAAAAACAACATAGGGGTCCTTGAATCCATCAAACAATCTTCCTCAACTCTATAATATATAAAGGTAAAGGAAAAAAAGATAAATCTATGAGCAAGGCTCTTGTTGTAATTGCATCTTCATCAACTACATCGTGGATCATTGGCTTAGTTTCCTCACACCACATGGGTTCTTCACAGGTCAAGTATTTTATTCCTTTGAGTCTTATAACATGTCTTCTATCACTTTGGGTGATGATAAACCAACAAAAATTGTAAAGAGAGGGTTTTTTGAAATTAAAGGTAGAACATCCATAAATGTTCCAAGTGTATCTTCTCTTTTGGCTAATATCTTATCAATGTATTAGATTACTCACGTAGGGAAGAGCATGAGAGTTCATTTCTCACCAGACCCAGTTGATATTAGAGAGTTTTACAGCAATAATTTGATAGATTTGGGAAGGGTATATGACCAAGCTAGGTTGTACACCTTCTCTCACTTTTCACTTGATGTTTCTCTTGTAGTATTGCTTATTCATATGGATTTATAAAATTATTGCATGAATAGTTTTACCACCTTAACTACCACTACCTTAAGCAACTAAGTTAGTAGAATATAGTCATAGGGTTGCTTAGAGTTAGATTCTCTAAAGGTCTTTATGAGGGTTACACCCTTGGGAATTATCCTAAAGAAAAATTTGACAAAGGAAAATCTTAAGCTCTCCAAATGCTTTGGAGCTTGTTCAAAAATGATGTATCAAGGGATTTTTTCCATCCATATTTCACTAAGGAAAGGTATGTTCTCATTTTCATACATTAATTCTCCAAATACACACGTGTCTACTTAATTTGGTAGAAATCTAAAGTCTCTGAAAATTTTTGATACTTTAAGGCTCTTGTTGAAAAGTAGTTAGAAAAATTCATCAAGGTTTTTCAAACTAATAATGGGGGTGACTATGTCAACAAGTTTAAGCAATTTTGTATAGTAGAGGGGGTAGAATTGCAACATATAATTCCTTCTACTCCCCAACATAGTAGTGTTGTAGAATGTAAGAGTAGTTCCTTAAAAGAGATGGCTAACTGCATGATACACTCCAAGGGCCTTATACCACAATACTAGGTAGAAGCAATCAATTGTAATTGTTATATTTGAAACAAAGTTCTTCATAAATCCTTTGAAGCACTTTAGGGTCTTCAGATCTCTAGCCATAACACATATACCGAAGAAAAATCATAAGGAAATGAAACCTTTGTTGATCATAGTGTTGTGTGATTGATGTCAAAGTGTTGTTGATTGTCACCAATGTCTAATTTGTGAAAGTAGTATGTCAGTTATAGATGTTGTAGAATGTTAATGTTATAATTATTGAAGAAG
>VDFB02373708.1:0-16603 GCA_007258455.2 Sequoia sempervirens
AAGGCACTCCAAAGTGCATGAATAAGCAACTAAAAGTCAATTTTAGTGTCAAAATGATAACCTCAAGGTAAAATCCGAGCAAAAGTAAAAATCCCTAAAAATATGGCTCAAACTCATGCAAAAATGAGTGAACTCAATCTTGAACTAGCAGTCACAAAGCATGCAACTGATCTGCAACTCGAATTGAATTGAAATCCCTGAAAAAGTGGGCTAAAGCACGCAAAAACCACCTCATTTGTATCAATTCGCCCATGCACATTTTAAAATCCATCTTTCTCATGGTAACTCCCCAGTTAACAGTCTGATATTAATTCATTCTTCAGTTGACTTTATTTGTATCTGCATGGATCTTCTGATTAACTTATCATCACATGACGTCTTTTATTTGGATGTAAAGATGGCTAATTAATTAAATGATTTATAATATATCACTTAATTAATTACCCTACATTGAGAATGCAAAAATAAAAGAAAGAATGATATAACACTAAATCAGAAACCTTAAACTCTCATCTCACACCCTTCTTACATTATACCTAGCAAAAATGTGTTCACCATTTAGATTAATTAATTACTACGCATATCATCACTAGTCATTATGACTTGAAGTCAAACCCATGGGGAATGAATAATATAATGATTTTGTTTCAATAATAACCAAAACTCTATTATGACTTGGGCGTATAGACCTCAAACCCTAAAAACATTATCATTATTCTGCATTTGACTCGGAGAAGCTTCTAGAAGAAAACGGTCGCCACTGCTTGATAGGGTTTCAACCCAAGAATAGTCGAATCTGCACTTTTTTGAACACTTCCTAAGCTGAAAACTTATGATTTCATAAGGTAAATTCGTTTTTATCACTTGGAACTCCATTATGTAACATTTTATGAGGTTTTAAAGTCGTGGTTGTGCAAAAAGTTGAACAAATTTTCTGATATTATCATTCTTTGTTATACTCTGTTGTTTTCCTCTTTGAATAAACACATTTTCTTGTGTATGTTGTGGCTACATCAATGTGACGCCCTATACTATTGTATTCAGCAAGGAAGAAGCTCGCCTAGGGTTTCTCCTTAGTAAAATGCCTTTAATAATTAATATGTGACTGATTACAAAGTCGTTCTTGCTCAGCTATCACGTTTTTCCCACTAATTCACCTAGATTTCTTTCAAACACAAATTTGTAGGAGTCTCTTGCTTAGAAATAGTGTGCCTAAGGTTTGTATATTGAGAGACAACTTCACTTGCATAATATTCTCTCCAAATTCGGCTAAATGAAGCACTAAAAACCTCAGTAAACTGAAATCACAAAAATTTGATCCTTGTCTTGCTTTACTTGCTCAAGCTTGATGGTTATCTTTATTGTATTCTTGCACAATTGTATGTTAGTCATAACAACCTCCAATGCTCCTACATATACTTATGATTTCAAAGTGAAGGAATAAATGAATATCTCTAAATTTTAAAAACAGAAAGCTCCAAGTTGCAACCATGACTGGAAACTAAACATCTCTTGTTATATACCACGAAAATCTGTCATTGATTTTATTCCACAACTGGAAATGTAGCAACTTTATATTTCTGTATATATGAGGAAAACTCCACATGGGTATTTGAGCTTTATTGCTTCCATTCAATCAATATATGAAATATTTGTTACTGTTAATGCAAGCCTTTTAAATCTGTGATATTCTCTCACTTTTGAATGCATTTGTCATTTAATTCATAAGCTGCTTCCTCCCTTAGTATTTATGACAGTAGAGTGTATTGTTCTCACAACTGTGATTGTCACTTGATAAAATATAAAAATTGAAAGCTAGTTGTAGCTTTAAACATATATTGTTGAATATTGTTGTTTATAATTGCTGCTCATGATAATTGCTGCTGAGTTTCTTTCATGCAAAACTGCTTCTCTGTATCTTTGCAAATAAGAACTACCATTGAAAAATAGATGCTCCATTCATTGCTAATGTTGATCAACTCATACCTCACTGCTGTCTCATTGGCACTTGTAATAGTGTATACCTGTTTGATAAAAGACAATGCTTCATTTTGCATAATGAGATTCCACCACACTTTACATATCCTTTGCTAGCTTCAAGACTGGTAATAGTTGGAACTATCATTTGCTAATTAAAATTAGCTGTAAATATTGCTAAATCTGAACTTCTCTTAACCTTGTCAGTAGCAGTTGAAAATTTATCTTTTCAGACTCATGATCTTTCTGATATTCTCATTTGATACTTGAAACAAACATGCCTGTTTGATGAATCTGTACCTTCCAAACCTCTTAAATGCTGACTAAGGCAAAAAATTGTTGTTTTCTATTAAAGAGCCTGTAGAGAATTGGATTATTGCAAATCTGTTCACTTGTCATTATCTTAATTCTTTTGATCAGCTGAAACTCCTGCTGATGACTTGCATTGATTATGAATTATGAGAATGTTGCTTTTCATTTGTAAGAAACAATTATCTTGCTGAATACTCTGCTTTTCCTTCAGTATAAAGGGCTCAATGCCTTATTAAAACGTGAACATAAATGAAAGGAAGAGCTGAAACAATGTATGATAAATGCAATATATTTCTAATTGTTTCCTTTGAATGATGAGCAAAAACAATTGTGAAAATTTGTTTTACCATGCTGAATACTCTTCTTGATGACAGTCTTAGATGATAATTGTTTCTGTCCTTGATTAAATAACTCTCATGTATGATGCAAATATGAAGTGTCCTTATGATATGTCGGGCTCTACCCTTGTGGGAGCCCGTTTTACTCCACATATTTGATAAAATGATCTTGAACATGATGAACCTGTTCCTGCAGACTGAAACAAACATGTTAGCAAAATAAAAGAAGCTAAAAGCTTCTATTGAATTATGTTTTTCCTCTCAATTTTTGCAATCATCTGATGGATGCTTGATCAATTGTATTCTATATTTCTGTTGGTAGTGTAGGTATATGATAGGATATGATTTGTCATTGCTTAGAGACCATCTCTAATGCCATTTTTTATTGTTCTTGCATATGCTTTTGGAGATTGGAGACTGGAATTGGAGCTGAAAACACAACTGAAGACCTCGACTTGTCAATGATTCGTCATTCCAGGCAATGACAAATCACTTTCTACCCTATGCCTTCTTTATTCTCAGTTGTATAGTGTACTTTATTTTTCTTGTATCTATCATTTGATTGTGTAAATCAAATTTAGTTACTCTCACGGCTTGTGCGAGATTCGACATTTCCAATATGAATAAAAACAACATTCTTTTATGCAAATTTATGAGTTCCTTTGTCTGAGATTTGCATAATAACACTTGAAATTCATAAGTAATCAAAGTTCTGGAACATAATGAATACTTAAGTAGAAAATTGTTGTACCTTCTTTGATGGATGCAATTGACTCTACTGTTTGGTGAGTAGTGAAAATAGAGTAACCAGGTTCAACAATGATTCAGGAGCAAAAAATAGCCCACAAGACATGAAATTAAGCTTATGACAATGAAAACGAGCCAAAATGAGCTTTGTTTGGCAAAAAATGGATTAAATGGGCTCAAAGACCCTAAAAAAATTGCATAAATAAGGTTAGGAGGGTCATTTTCAAATCATTTGCACTCTTGTCTTTATGAAATCTTGACTTTTTGCTATAATGTGTGACAAAATGGTGGCTTGTGTGCTCCCCAGACATCAGACAGATCGGGTTCGTGAGTTCTAGTGGCCTAAGGATGTAGGACCCTCGGTACGCCTTTCAAAAATTTTATCATTTTGTGAGATTTTGATGCATTTATTAGGGTTTAATTAGGTTGATCAAAAGTGATCCTCGAGGGCGCCACATTTGTTAAGATTAGTGTCACCTTTGAGCATGCCGAATCGCGTTTGCAATAGAGCGTCACATGATGCTAGAGGGTCCTAGGGTCATTGAAAAGATGTCAACTTGCCTTTGCGAGATTGCGTCACGTGGACCTAGAAGATTCTAGTGTTGCCCCTAAATGCCAACTCACCTTTGACATGGAGAGTTGTTTTTGATTATGGCATCACTTATGCAAAACGACAGAGCGTTGCCTTTGCAAAAGCCAAGCCGCCTTTGCTTTTTGGGAGATTTTTAATTTTGAAAACATGTCAGGTTGATGAATTTTGACGTCATGGGAATTTTAGGTGCAGGAGGTCCTGCCAATGCTCCACTCGAAGGAGCATAGGAGCCAGATTTTGCGCTAGGAAAGAAAACTGATGGATGATGTGTTGTTATTTCTTGGTTCGATCAACTTTGGACATGTAGCCCAAATTCCTAAGGTGAGGACACACCTTGCAATGATGACTGCATTAGTGGAGAGATGGCAGAGCGAGACCTCCTCATTCCATTTACTGACTGGCAAGGCCATCGTTACCCTGGAGGACGTATGGCAGATCATACAAATCCCCACACATGGTGAGCACATTATATATGATGTGGATGCCAGAGGTGATGCCATATTTCAATTATTCGGCATTGACTCATACAAGGTGGAAAACGGTCAGATCAAACTTCGCCAATATGAGGGGATTGCCCCTGATTTGACCTTGTTTGTCGGTGCTTTGATCTCGGGAGTCCTCAGTCCTGACAGGAGTGCGAGAGGCTGCAACATTGGATGGGGAATTTTTTGGTCTTGCATGATGGAGGAGATGACCATCTACACCTGGGGGCCAGTCGTCCTAGCATTGTTGTATCATGAAATGCACCAGGTCATGTATTATGGGTCCTGTAGCATTGGAGCGGGAGTTACACTTCTTCATGTGTGGGAATATGAGCATATAGTCATTTTGAGGCCCATGATTACAGACATTTAGATAGACCATGATGATCCTATGATTTACAAGTATGAGGGGATGACCACCCTCCATTATACAGGCATTACAAGCATCCCGCACTGGAGATGAGTTATCGATGAGATGGCAGTGTTTCAATGGAGACCATGGTTGCACTTTCATAGGCAACATGATGATGATGCCCAATTTTTCTACTGTCGGCAGTCTAGATACCTATAGGGATGAGAGTGTCATATGATAGAGCGGTACATCCCGGATAGGGTTGCTTGCCAATTTGGAGAGGTACAGGATGCCCCTGATGACGAAAACATAGTTATATTTGCGTGGAGGACTAGAGAAACAACATAAGGGCAGATGATCCCTCCCTAGTAGGTCATTGACAAATTTTGATAGCTTGTGATGGTGTTGTGGGTGTATTTTGATGGTCCCATAGATTCGGGCACTACATCAACCTATGATGAATACTTTCAGACCCACGCTCCAATTCGGTTAACATTACCATTGGTGCCAGTAGTGGGAAGAGGATTGGTTAGAGGACCCTAAATTGGATAGGTCCCTCAACAACTAGGCTACTAGGCATAGGACGGATAGGAAAAAGGTGTAGGGCATGAAAATATGATGGACAAATTCCACCACTAGTGCCATCCATTAGACATAGGCCACCAATACAGCCACACTAGCAAGCATGCACCACCACCAGTTTCTGATCCTCGAGATGGATAGATAGTGGCATTGCATGCACAGATTCAGGTCTTGATAGGGCAACTGTAGCAGGACTAGGCTTAGATTCAGACCCTGATCTAGGAGAGGAATCAGGGATGACAGGAGGTGATGCAGGAGCACCAGATGAGACAGGATGTGGACCTCGGGCTGGCCTTGGAGCAGGGATAGAGACAACAGCTAGAGGTAGTAGTGCAACAAGAACATGGGAAAGCCATAATCCCACCTAAGATGTACAGCCAAGTGATGCAGGAGGCATCATACTACAAGACCTTATATTACAGGGTCGTGGCACAAGAGCGACGAGAGCCATATTTCTCCCATATTAGTCAAGTTGCTCCTACCAGGACCCATCATGTAGGGACATCAGGGAGACAATCAGGGTCTCACACCAGAGCCGAGGTAGCCACCATGGGGATTGACAGAGTGAGGGTAGCTCGAGGCACTGATAGTGCACTTGACACATTTTTTGATTGTACAACTTAATTTATGATGTGTATACATTCATTGGATAAGTTTTGATTAGCCTCTTGTATATTCAATGATGATACTATATATTTGATCCCAATTGTATCATGACATTCAACCTTTTTGATATATATGAGATGAATTCGATGTGTTTATATGATGTGATGGCTATTTTATTTTATGTGTCATGGATGGATATGATATGTATGGATGCATCTAATGTGTATGCATCTTTATGTTATGATGTTTTATGTTTATGATGCGATGTGATTTTATCGATGTATGGTATGAATGCAAATGGATCTCTATAGATGCACTTTTATGCGATGGATGTAAATCTGTATTATGTGATGATATGTGATGGATGTAATGTCATGATATTTCTAACTTTTTAGTATCTTTTCTATATACAATGTATGTATGTAGCATGCAAAAATGTGATGATTATGATAATGCTTATATGGTTATGCAATAGATGCTTATGCAAATATGTGGTTTACGAGATGCTTAGAATAATTGATCTATATTATGATGGATAATAAATGATAATGCAATGCATGTGAGATGGATGATGTTACTTATTATGCTGATATGTGTAGTATGTTGACAGTTTGTGGATGCAAGATGGATGCACATATAGATGTTTTCATTTCTGAATGTCATGATACCATATTAGTATTAGTATATGGAGAAGATAGAAGAAAGAGGAATCAACCCTTGAGTTCGAGATGATGCAAAAATATGGTGATGATGATGATGATGATTTCTTATTAGAGATTGGGGACATAAAGAGCTTACTTTCCTTATTTTTGATAACACACATAGATATGATGCATCAAGGTATAAAGAACTAGGATGTCATTGTACCTAGTGGATGGTTTATTTCGACAATCGGATAGGAGTATCCCTTTCACACACCACAAACCTTATTAGGATGTACTTCAGATATTTCAAACATCTAAACCAAAACATAGGAAGGAAAAACCTTCCCATGTAATAGTCAACAGAGACATCTAAAATACCCTCCCTAAAACCAAACAAAGAATATTCTTGGAATGGGTCATGTACTTTATATTGCAAGAATATTCCAACAAGCAACAACAAAAAAAAGATAGTGATCAATGCCCCATTCCTTTCTCTCTAAATATTTTTGATTAGACATCATCGAGAGGTCATTGGAATGAGTACAATAAGATAAATCAAAAGAAAAGACCAAGTAAACAAACAAGTTAATGTTCTTCATATCCTAGCCAAGACTATAACTATGGTGAGGTTTTGATATTGATGTCCATTGTAGGAAGGATGCATCCTAGGACATGATGTTATCAGATGATTTCGAGACTAATGGGATGATGAGCTATTGATACCAAGAATTAACCAACTTGTTTACCTATTGACCTAGACTTGAGACCTTGACATTTTGAGTTTTCCTTTTTATTTGTTAGACTTGTTTCTAATTATTTTTACCAAGGTTAGGAGTGATGATCATTTATTATATGAAGTAGGATGTTTATTGTGGTGAACATTAAACAAGATGGATGATTTGGGTTTTTGAATGCTTTGGTATTTTTGAAATGTTACAGGCTCTTTTTGAAAATGTTTCAAGATGTTTACAAATGTTTGATTTTAAAATTTTTTGATGTTTTTATTGTTTTCTAATATTTTGACCAAGAACCTAGCTAAGGCCTATCCTAGGACCTTGAGGTTGATCAAAGATTATCCTTGCCTATGTTATATATGTAGAGACCACATAGTTCGACTGACATAGACTCATTTATTGATGAGATATGAACAAATGGATGCTAGTTATTGTGATAGACTCCTAGAGGACTAACCTAATGTGTCTCGGGGGCACATCACTGATGGCCTTGCCTAAGTTCAAGCTTAGAGCTCTACTCGTAGTTCAACATGATGACTCTATTTTTACTTTTAGACTTTTTGACCTATTTTGAATTTTTTGACATGTTTTGGATGTTTTAGTTTTCTATTTTTTCTTAATGTTTTTTGAATGTTTTGGATTTTTGATTTTAAGGAAGATTACAAGAATAATACACAAATCTGATCAATGCATGTAAGAACATGCCCCCAATGTGACATGATAGAATACTCTGATGTAGGTGGGAAAAACTAACAAGAATGTGCCAAGTAGTACTAGGAGGGAACATGATATTGACGTAGGATCAAGCTATGATGCAAATGCGGATGGGTGATGGAAGGATCAGTGGAATGCGACGTGTGAATGTGATGGAAAGTGATGGTAGGTGATGCAAAACAAGCCAATGAATTGATGGTGGATGGAAAGTGTTTATTTACATGAGGCACTTGTTTGCCAAAATTTCACCAAGGTACTTGCCCAAAGTGCCACCGAAGTGGTTTTCACTAGAGGACAATTTTTTTTCTTTACTGTTTTCAATCCTTTTTCTTTTTTTTTGGATTTTTTATATTTTTTAGTCTTTTGGATTTATGCCTTGTAAGTTTGAGCATGTTTTTTGAGATGGGAGCTATTGATAGGGTCCTATAGAGGCTCACCTTTAGGTGTAAATAGCTGATATTCTTCTAATTTATAACTTGTCATGATGATGAAGGGCCCCAACCAGTTGGGTTCAAACTTTCCTTTACTGTTTGGATTTGGTACATTCTTTTGATTCTCCTTCACTACGAGCTCTCCCACTTGAAAGGTATGACTCTTGATATTTTTATTGTAGCTTCACTTGAGATGGTTTTGATAGATTTGTAGATGGTTCAAGGCATCCATATGCTGCTCATCCAATAGTTGTATCTTGTTCAACTGTGACACCCGATATTCTTCATCAATAATGAGATTATACAATGTTATTCTTAAGGATGGGAGCTTGATGGGAAGGATGGCTTATGATCCGTAGACCAGGGAGAAAGGGGTTGCACCTATAGGTGTGCAAATACTCATTCGATAGGCCCATAAGGTAGGATTCAACTATAGGTGCTAGTCGCGACCAGCTTCATTGATTGTTTTCTTTAGGATATTTAAGATGGTTTTATTAGAAGCCTCAAATTGGCCATTACCCTAGGGGTAGTAGGGGTGGAGAAGTGATCTTGGATATTGAATTTTTGACATAGCTCTCAAAATTCTTGGTTCTTGAAGGGTGTCCCATTATTTGAGATAAGGGCTTGTGGAACACCGTAATGACAAATGACGTAGTTCAAGATGAATTTGGAAACCTGCTTCCCTATGATGTAGATCATTGGGATGGCCTATACCCACTTCATGCAGTACTTGGTGGTAGTAATAATGAACTTGTGTCCATTGGAAGAAGTGGGGGTGATTTTGCTGATGAGATCAAGCCCCCATTGTGAAAAGGGCCAAGGTCTTATAATCGGTTGGAGCTCCTGAGCTGGTGCATGGATGAGGGCCCCATGCTGTTGACATTGCAAACATCTTCAGACATAATCATGAGCTTCCTTCTCCATTGTAGGCTAGTAATACCTAGTCCTCAACAATTTCTTGGCCAATGTCATACCACTAGAATGTGAACCACAAATACCATCGTGTACCTCAGTTACAACAGTCAAAGCTTACTCGAGGTTAATGCATCACAAAAGGGTTCCTTCGATACTTCTATGATATAGGGTGTCATCTAAGATAACAAAACTAGATGATTTTTTAATAAAGGTTCTTTTGAGGTTTGGGGTGATGTCAGTAGGGAGGACTCCTATTTTCAGGTAGGTGTATATGTCATGGTACCAAGGATCACTGGGACCAATGATTTCACACACGAACTCAGAATCTAGTACCTTGAAAACTAGTACGAGAAGCTGCTCTACCAGGAATTCATGTTTATGGATGTTGCATGGGATATCCAGTAATGATCAGATTGTTTCCATAGCATCAACTACTCTATTCTTTTCCCTTGGTATTTTCTCAAATGTGATGTTGATGAAGAATTCCTTGAGACTCTCTACCAGTTTCTTATACGAGGTAAGCTTGTCATATTTTGTTTGGTATTCATAATTGACCTAGTGATCATTAACTATGAGTCCCCATAGGCATAAGTGTCATAATTTTCCAGCTGTACTACAATTTTAGACTCCTATAGCCAAAGGGTATAATACTCATAATTGTTGGTGCATAGAAAAGATAAGCTTATATATGACTTCTCGATGCAATCTCCTTGTGGTGTGATGAAGAAGACTCCTACTCCTAACCCATGTTGTGTGTAGGAGCCATCAAAATATACTTTCCAATTATCTGTTGCACTTAGATTAAAGATTGACTCATCGAGGAAATTTGATATTAATGGGTTTTCTGAATATATAGGTGCCTCTGCTAGTTGATCTGCAATTACCTGTCCCTTCATGGATTTTTGTTCTACATATTCAATGTCATATTCTGTTAAGATCATGACCCACTTAGCCATTCATCTTGTGAGTGTTGCTTTAGAGAGTAGATACTTGAGGGGGTCTATCTTGGCGATGAGCTTTATTTGATGAGCCAACATGTAGTGCCTAAATTTTTGTGCAAAAAATACTACTGTGAGGCAAGTTTTTTCAATGGTGTAATTTATTTCGTGTCCCACCATGGTTCTACTGATATAGTAAATGGCTCTTTCCTTCCCTATTTCATCCTGTACAGGCTAAAGAAAATCCAAGTCTTTGATGTCGTGCTAATATGTAAAGTATCAATGGTTTTATTGGTGGCATGAGGATTGGTGGTGTTAGCAAGTACTTGATTTTATTGAATGCTTGATCACATTTCTTATCCCATTTGTATGTTACCCCCTTGTGGAGTAGATGAGAATATGGGATATCTTTATCTATAAACAATGCTATGAATTTGAGAATGGATTGAAGCCTTCCCTGCAAACCCCTTAACTACTTCAATGTTCGTGGTGCCTCCATTTCAATAATTTATTTGACTTTTGTAGGGTCTATCTCGATTCCCCTCATTGATACAATATACTCTAGGAGCTTTCCTAATTGTACACCAAAGAAACACTTCTTTGGATTGAGTCTAACCTTATATTATTCTAGTCTATCAAAGATGGAGCTTAGTGCTGCTATGTGGTCTTGATACTTTCTTGATTTGGCTAATATGTTATCTACATAACATTCTATATATTTTTGAATCATGTAATGGAAAATTAGCATCATAGTTCTTTGGTATGTAGCTCCAATGTTCTTTAACCCAAATGGCATCATGTTCGATAATAAGTCCCCATGGACATGTGAAAGTTGTCTTATGTTGATCATCCACTGGCTATCATTATCATTGTGCCGAAAAGCCATCCATCAATGATAACATCTTGTGCCCTACCGTTAGATCTACAATCATGTCTATGTTGGGAAGAGGAAAATCATCTTTAGGGCATGCTTTGTTTAGGCCCCTGAAATCAGTGCAAATACAAATGCCCCCAATGGGCTTAGAAATAGGTACAAGATTTGAAACCCATTCAGAATAATCAATGATTCGTATGAAGCTAGCATCAAGGAGTTTCTGTAGTTCAAGTTTGACCAGTAATGCGATCTGTGGATGCATCTTTCTCAACTTTTGTCTTATTGGTTTTTCCCCTGGATAGATTGCTAGGTGATGGAATACTACCTCTGGATCAAGACTGGGCATGTCAACATAGGTCCATGCAAATTTTACCTTTTTTCTCTTAGAAATGTAGCTAGAATTTCTTGTTCCTTGGTCAAAAGTGATTTTGCATAGAAAGTGATGTGTGGTGTTTCTTCAGTTCCTAGATTGACCAGGTTGCACTTTTCTGCAAGTACTATTGATTTTTCCTGATGAATAACACTAAGGGGAAGATTGAATCCCTCATCCTTTGGTTCCTTAGAGAGGTTTTCACCATTGGATACATCCTTTTTTTTTACTATTTTCGGGTCAAAAAGTGCCACAATGTGGTTTTCACTTTAAGACCTCGATATTACTCTAAAATTTTCTATTTTGCGATTGATGGATTCAATCATTTCCCCATAGTACACATTTTTATCTCGCTCAATACCAAACCCTACTTTATGATCTCCATATGGTAGAGTATCCTGTAATCCCATGAATTTCAAGAGAGCCTCATCATTTTTGAATGTGTCTAAGATCGGTGGTCCTTGTTGGTCACAATCTATCAGTTGGGGGTAAACAAGCTTTAATTCAGTGGTTTGGTTACTCAACTTGAAAGACACGGTAGTGATCATAAAAAGGGAGGAATCCTCAAATAACATGGGTAGGTTAGTGATGGGATCTTCGTCACACACATCGGTTATATCGAACGTATAGTTATCTAAAGGTAGACCTATGGATATTGGTCACTGAGGGGGAGCTTTGACTTTTTTAACAGGGGTACCTTTGCCAAGAATGGTTATCTTCGTAGGGGTACATCCAAGGCCAATATTCTTCATGTGCTTCTCAGGAATAATGAGTTCAAATAGGTCATTGTCATTTTTCTCGAGCTTCTCATTTTTGTTGTAACCCCATCCACGCATTAATTGAAGACCTTTGTTATCATCATCCATGGGAAGGTCTGGTATAGGTATTTTATCCTGATATAGAAAGCTTGATACATCTTTCTCATCTGCCACCTCTTTGCTTAGGTATCCCCATTTTTGAAGGTGGTAGGTTATGCTTTGAAGGTCTAGGATGTTGTGTCAATTGGTTGTAGCTTCCCATAGGATCTAGGAAACTGAGGTAACCTTCCTATCACGAAGACACTCTTCTTCATTTTATAGTCTCCACAACCATTATCTTGGATAATAGCCTTAATATCAGGGATGTCTGGAATGAAGGGTGTCTTTGTCTCGAAAGTGGAGGCTAGGATAGATGGGTCTATATACAGAGATGTGGGTCACTCATCATTATTTGGGACTTGGGGGATCTTATAATACTTGGCCTCCAAATTTTTGCAATAATAGAATGGTTCAGGATCACTACGGACTGTGACTTTTTGGTTCTAATAAGGGAACTTAACACATTGATGGAATGTGGATGCGGCAACTTGAATCCCATGGATCCATGGGCACCCTAGGAGGATATTGTATGGTAGTTCAAGATCAAGGACTTGGCAAGTAGTCTCCATGATTGTTGGCCCTACTTGAATAGGGAGCTCAATGGTGCCTTGAGACACCCTTTCTTGATCTTCATAAGCCTTGATAGTGATACCTTTACCTTTCTCGATAACATCTTCAGAGAACCCCAAATTCTTTATTAGATTGAGAGTACAAATATTCAAACCTACACCTCCATCCACCAAGACTCGTTTGACTTTATTCTTATGGACTAAGACTTCAAGATGGAGTGTGCAATTATGAGATGGTTGGGTTGGAAGATCCTTCTTAGATAATGTTAGGAGATGCAATGTAGTGATATGTTCGACCATAGCTTGGAATTGGTCTGCATCAAGATCTGTTAGGACGTTGGATGTAGCTAGCGCCTTTTCTAGGATTTCCCTATATGCGAGTGAGATTTTTAGAAACTCCATGATGGAGATCTAGGCGGGGGTCTTTTTTAGTTGATCTAGCAAATTATAACCATTAGGGATTGACTTTGGATTTGTAGTGGGTGCCTTGGTTGGTTGTGATGGTCCTAGAATGCTAATTCTGCTGCCACGTGTGGTGACTCCACAGTCGACTCTAGCTCCTTTGATATTGACAATTGTGACCCACTCATCCAAGGATGCAACAACATGGTCATAAACATGGTTCACATTATTGTAATTTCCTTTACCATTGTTGTTTCCTTTATTATGATCGGGCATCAAATTCGTGTATATTTTAAGATCTTGATTCCCTGTGGGTTGTTTAATGGTTATGGTCTTGTCATCAATGAGATCTTGGATTAGATTCTTGAGTCTCATGCAACTAGATGTCATATGTCCTTTTATTTTTTGAAAATCGTAGAGATGTTTTTTGTTATACCATGGTGGTTTAACTTGAGGCTCTTGATAATTTTCATAAATAGGGATTTTGATGAGATTTTCTTGCACCAACTGTTGCATGATAGATTTTATTGGTTCCCCAAGCAGTGTGTATTTTTGTTTAGGGGGATACTTGTTCCTTGGGGGTGGTCCCCCTTGAGTATTTAGGTTGTTGACTGCTTGATTGTTGGGTTGTTGTGATGATGGGTTGGCTTGTGTGTTGTTTTGGTATTGACTTGTGGTTGTTGATACGTTTGTGTTTTTGTATTCTGCCTTGGGGCACTAATAATAACTTTGGCATCAATGACACCATCGTTAGTGACATTCTTGTTCTTTTCCCACGTGTGAGGGTTGTCATTATAACCTTTTGATGGTCGATTATCCTGATATGTGGTTGTGCCTTCTTGTGCTATAAGGGCTCTTTCAATTTTGAGCGTCTTGGGGATCAACCAGTCATAGGTTGTTATGCATTGCATTTTTAAATGAAAAGACAAGGTCCCTTCAAGGTTGGAGATGATTGTCCTATTTTTTTGTTCTTTTGGCATAACCCACTTGCTCTAGTTGGCCTTGGATCTCCATCGTTGTAAGAAAGAAGTGAATGTTTCTCCCTTGGCTTGTTTTAGGCTCGACAATTCTTCCAAGTTCACATCCATGCCTATGTTAAATGAGTAATTTTCTATGATTAAGTCCATAATTTCTTGGAACTTCTTAATTCCAGGGGGAAGGTAGGATAACCATTCCATTGTTGGACCAATCAAACTTCAAGGGAAGAGCTACATTAGATAAGAATCATCGTATGCAACTTTCGTATAGTGTACATGGAATTCCCTGATGCGATCTTCAGGATTGCCAGTCCCATGATATTTTTAAAATTTAGGTATCTCAAATCCTTGTGGGAATGGAACCATTGCAACGATTCTATCAAATGGATAGGACACAAATTCCCTTGTGATTTTTTTGTCTTTCCTGATTGTATGTCCAACACTTGTTGTGAGAGCAACTTAATTTGTGCGAACAAATCACTTTGTGGATCCGGTGGTGGGATGGATGTGTTTTAGGGTGGTACGACTATTTGGGTGATGGGTGGAATGGTTTGCATGTTCATGTTCAAGGAAATTATTTGCGTGCTCATGAGAGGTTGATGTAAGTTTTGTTGTGCAAGCAACACTTGTTGGTATGCATGTAGTTGTTGTTGTGACAACAACACTTGTTGTTGGTCTTGATGATGTTGTGCCAACAATTCTTGTTGTTGGGATTGTAGCTAAGTTGCTTGTTTTTTTGCTTGGTATTGTTGCAAAGCTTGTTGATAAGCCTGTTGTTGTAACAAGGCTTGTGCTTGAGCTTGATGCGCTTGATATTGAGCTTGTGCTTGACCTTGAGCTTGAGTGGCTTGTCCAACTTGGGTAGCTTGTGCAGCTTGTTGCTGTTGCACTAAAGCTTGTGCTTGGGTAGCCTATTGTGCTGGTTGTATGGCTTGCTATGCCTATGCTTGTTGTGCGGCTTATTGCGTAGCTTGTGTGGTTTGTTGAGCTTGGAAATGTTGGAGTGATTTTTGATAGGATTGTTGGGATTCTTGCAGTGTGATGTTGTATTGATTTTCCATGTTTGGATTTGGTGGTGGAGGTGGAGGATTTGGAATGGTGTGGGATGGTGTGATGAGATTTTGTTGAGGTGGTTGTGGAGGTGCTTGTTGAGTGATGACAAGAGGTTGTGTGGTAGATGGTATGGTTGAGGTGCTCGGTCCTTGGGAGACCACATTTTGGATAGTTTGAGGTGTTGTAGATGGAATGATAATTAGTTGAGATGTTTGGATTGGTGCCACTTGGTGTTGTGATATCAGTGGCATGCTCAGAGGATTTGGTATGACCGATGTGTTGATTTGATTCACGATTGGTGGATTGATTTGGCTTGATTGGTTTTGGATTGGTAAAGAGGGTTTCCCTAAACATTCATTTGGTGTGGATGTCAAAAGAGGAAATGATGGGAATATTGGGGGTGTGTTTCCTTGCAAAAGTGATGATGATGCATCAAAATTTCCCCCTTGTCCAAATAAACCCACTTTTCCTTGTGATATAATGGGGAGAGAGACTTGTGTATCAAGAGAATATGTTAGTGATGCAATGAAGGTGGATGAATTGTTGGTGTCATGGAAAATGAGTGGGACATACAAATGTTTTGGGTCTTGCAGGACGGTGTTTGTCATACCCAATATGGTGTTTGCATCCAATTTTTGGTTGTTTATAAGGGGGTGTGTTTGAAGAGCTTGGAGAAATGAACCCCCCTTGGTGATCATGGGTTGACTTGGAGCATGAGATGATGTTGGTTGTGGGATGGGTTGAATGATTTTTTGGAAGGAAGGTGTGAATGATACTGGTGGCATAGTCCCAAGAGGTCATTCCACAATAGTGCTCACATCATAATCAAAAGGGAGTTTAGCCCCTTCCTTTGCTAATGCTAACATGTATTGTGAAAGATTGAGTCTCATCATTGTGTTGAAAATCTTGTGGTTTTTAGGATTTTGGACTAGCTCCAAGATTTTGTCTTAGGACATCCCTTGGTAATTGTTGGTGACATCCTCCACTTGGCAACCTCCCTCTTGAAGATCGTGTGGTAGTTAAGGAAGGTTAAGTGGACGGGTGTTAGATCCTATGGGGTTGAAATCAGATGCATTTTGACTCAAGTCACTTGAAGTGGATGTTTCTTTTTTTTGTTCCATGTTCTTCTTGTGTTGA
>VDFB02373710.1:0-17522 GCA_007258455.2 Sequoia sempervirens
GTTTGGAAGAGATTGGAAAAAGTCAGAAAAAAGTGTAAGGGCGCTAAAATTCAGCGCCCTTACATTATGAGAAAATTGCTTTTGGTGTAAGGGCGCTAAATTTTAGCGCCCTTACACTTTCCAGTGTTAGGCAGTTTTGAGGTATCTTCAAAATGTCATAGCGCGGAAATTTAGCGCTTTTGCAATTCTGGCAATTCTTGAAGATGTAAATGCAGGAAGGAACGGCGAAGGCGCTTTGACAGATGCAATGTTTGTAGAATGAAAGCTTTCAAAATCATCTCCATACTATCACATTCGCATTCAAATGTGTTAGGAATTCTTTTTCACAATGGCGAATCTTTTCAAGTTTTACCAAAACGAATGAAGAACTTCTGAGATAGATATCTCAACACAGTCACATCGGGTAGATAGAAGTTGCCAAGGGAAATTGCGTACAGAGGAGAAAGGTAGAAAGAAACATGTATGGAGAATAAGAATGGGACGCGTAGGGAAACACAGAAACGCGAATGCAGAACAATACGCGTTTGGAGAAAACAAAGAAAGGAATGCGTAGGGTTAGCAAAGGCTCACCAATGTTCTTGCAATGAAAGCAAACAATGAAAGGAAAACGCGAAGGAAAAGAAGGACACATCCAAAACAATGAAGGAGGATCCCATTGCGTAAAGAGAAGAAAAACGCGAATGGAGAACAACAAAAACGATTGTAATGAAAAACGTGAAAGTAAGAAACAAAAACGCGTATGCTAATAATGAACATATACAAATGAAAAGACAAAGCTAAATGGAAAACCTTACCAGGGCAAAACGCGAATCTTGCTGAAGAAGCGAATGGCGAAAATCCTCAAAACGCGAATTTGCAGTTGAAGAGCAAACGCACAGCAAGAGGAGAGGAAAAAATGAAATAAAATAAAAACAACCAAAGTGGCGAATTCATCCACTTAGATGAAAATGAAAATTGAAAACCTAACTCAAGTCGTGCAATAAATTTAGGCACGAAAAGTGGCATGATTGACGAAAAATGAGAAAACATGAAGAAACGTGCCAGAAGCTCAAAAAACGTTTAAGTGTCGAGGAAAAATGTAATGGCGCTAAATTTTAGCGCCCTTGCTTTTTTTGGAATTTCACTGCATGCAGGGGCGCTAAATTTTAGCGCCCTTACATTTCCATACTTAGTCAAATTTTTGGAATTTCCCTGCAGGAGCGCACTTTTTCAGTGCTACTGCATCTTTCGCAATTTGCAAAGTACGAACAGTGAAACGTCGTGAAAGATCTCGTTTCGAAGGTCTTTGTGAGGCGAACAAGGGGGAATGCTCGAATTGACTATTCAAGACTTGGGAGCGCGGTACGGGGTGGCAGAAAATCCCTTTCACATTATGCGTGCTTGAACTTCAGATCCTAGAAACGGACAAGTTTACGTAGGGGTTATCCAAATGGAGCAATGCTAGATTCCATGATAGCACAAATATGGAAAGTACCAAAACTATATACTAATCAACATGTACACCATCAAAGATAGGTTTCTTATTCTAGTCCTTGATGATTTACTAGATGAATTGACTGGAGCTATATTTTCTGCAAAGCTAGAGCTTAGATCAGGTTATCACCAAATCCAAATTAAGGAATAGGATATTCGCAAGATAGAATTTATAAAGCATGATCATGATTATGAGTTTCTCCTGGTGTCATTTAGTCTTACTAATACTTTGTCTACATTTCAAAGCTTGATGAATCCCATTTTTAAGAATGTTTTGAGAAAGTTTGTATTAGTGTTACTTAATAGTATATTAATTTATAGAAAGACATGAGAAGAACATTTGGACCATGTAGATCAAGAATTACAAGTTCTTAAAGATCAACAACTCTATTATATGTCTTCCAGGTGTACTTTTAGTCTCAAAGAGGTGGATCACTTGGGACACATAGTGTCACATGAAGGAGTTAAGGTTGATCATAAAAAAATTAAGGCTATCACAGAATGGCCTATTCACAAATCTATTAAAAAATTAAGGGTTTTCCTAGGACTCACTAGATATTATAAAATATTTGTGAAGAAATATGGTTGTATAACAACATGCCTCATAGCTCAATTGAAGAAGGATGCTTTTTAATTATATGAGTTATCAAATGGAACATTTGAGAGATTAAAGGAGGCTATATGTACTAATCTAGTTCTAGTCACTCCAAAATTCACCAAGGATTTTGTTGTGGAGTTTGATGCTTCAATTAATGGTATAAGTATATTTCTCATACAAGAGGGTAGGCCCATCACTTTTTAGAGTCATCAATTGAAGGGTAAGAATCAACTCATACCCATTTATAAGAAGGAAATGATACCTATTTTTTATGTAATAAAGCGGTGGAGGCCACATCTAATGGGTAGAAACTTCAAATTTATGACTAATCATGATAGTTTAAGATATTTTCTAAAGAAAAAGATTATCTTAAATGGGTCACTAATATGTTTGGTTATGACTTTGAGATTGTATATAATAAAGGGAAGGATAACATTGTGGCGGATGCATTATCTAGGGAGGATGAGAAGGACAAGGCATTATTATGTGTTATTTCAATAGTATAAGTCAATTGGGTGAAATAATCCAAAACAGAGTGGTAGAATAATGTTACTACAAAAAATCTCATTCAAAAATATAAATTAATCATAGTAGTTCAAATATATTTTGTTAGAAGGGAGATGCTTTGTGGTGTAAGGAAGCTAAGGTAGTTGAACAACTTCCTACAATAATATTGAGAGGAGGGTTATGTAAAAACTTTTTAGATCTGAATGGTTATAGAAACTTAAACTTAAATAAACATAAATAATATTCATACCATAACACAGTGATTTACATGGGAAAAACCCTTTCAGGAGAAAACCCCACACTCCAAAAGTTGTCCAATATATTATTCAGAAATCAACAAGATTATAATATATTTGTAAAGCAAGCTTTCTCACAAGAGTATCACCAACCAAAGATATGGGGGCAACTCAATATAGCTATAAGACTCTTACACACAACCTCCATCTCATGCACCTAATATATAGGAGATACAATACATGAAATTTTCAAACAATATTCGAAAACCATGAGATAAAACCACCTAAAAGTGGCACCCATCTTTATCTCCAATAACAAATTCCTATGATGTGTCAAAACACATACCACCATATGTAACTTCCCCTTTACAATTCATTTATGTGTCCAACACATTTTTACCTCCCATTTCAAAAGACCCAACTTCTGGAGGCCATAAATTTTGATCTGGGTGTCTAATTAATGATCCATTTGAACCGCTGTAAAGCTCATGAAAAATAAAAACTTTAATATCTTCATGAAAACTAGACTTCAAACTAGACTTTGAAACTTTGAAAAATGAAAACTTTAATATCTTCAAATCCAAACATGATCTTACAATGACACTTTACGAGCATTTTTATTTAGCCAATTTGAAGCTTTGGCTACATCAATCCATACTCAAATGTAAACTTAATATAAATAGTAACCTCATGTAATTGCAAGGTTGAGACACCATTTTCCTTACATTCTCTCACTTGTCAAACACCTTGCAAGAGAAAAGGGAGTATCAACACTATAATTTATTCATTAGGGGTCATGAGGCCTATAGACTCCAAACACCATGTGAACTTCTCTATGCTCACAAGCTTAGTTAAATAATTTACAACATTCATCAAATTCTATGCCTTAATCGGCTTCACTCTACCATCCTCGACTATATCTCTAACAAAATGATATTGTACATAAATGTGCTTGGTTTTGGCATGAAATTTTTAGTTCTTAGCTAGATAGATCAAACTCTAACTATCATAATAAATTATTACTATACCTTGTTTAATTCCAATATTTGAACATAGTCTCTTAAGCCAAATGGCTTCTTTCCAAGCATGTATCTATCATATACTCAACTTCAGTAGTAGACAAAAACCACATCATGTTGCTTACTCATCCAATTGATTGCACCACCAAATAAAGTAATATATATAAGCACCAGTGGATCTTTTGCTATAAACATCACTTGCCTAGTCTGAATCCACATAACCATGAATATCAAGGTATTTTCCATCTCCAACCATATTATCATGATAACACAAAGAATACTCTGAGGTACCCCACAAATATCTAAAGAATCTCTTAACTACATCCTAATGACTTCTACTAGGATTAGACATATATCTAGAAATAACTCCCACTGCTTGGGTAATGTTTTGTCTAGTACAGACCATAACAAACATCAAACTTCCAACTGCACTCTGCTAAGGCACTTTGTTCATTTCTTCCATATCCACTGGGGATGTTGGACAATCTAAAGTGGATAATTATATTCCAACTGTAAAAGGAACATACAATTGTCTAAAATATTACATGTTAAACCTTTATAAAACTAAATTGACATACTTACTCTGGTCAAGCGATAACTTTCTATTCACTCTATCTCTTCTAGTTTTCATCACAAGAATGTGTTTAGTTGCACCAAGATCTTTCATTTAAAATTTAGTTGCAAGCTAAGATTCTAGTTCTAAAATCATTCCTTTCCCTTTATTGATAAATAACATATAATGCAATAAATAGGAAACAATCACCATAAATTTATAATAAACACAATGGCTTGATTTAGAATGCTCAAGTCCCAAACTCAACACATATCTATCAAAAAAAAATTACCACATCCTAGGACTTTTTTTGAGGCTATACAAATATTTCTTCAATTTAAAAACCATATTACTTTTACCTTTCACCATATAGTGCTCTAGTTGTTTCATGTAAATATCCTCCTCCAAATCACCATAAAGGAAAGTCATTTTCACATCCATTTGCTCAACTTCTAGATCATAAGTAGCAAAAATACAAAGCGAGAATCTAATGGTTGTCATTTTTACAATAGGAGAAAATATCCCACCATAATCAACACCCTCAACCTAAGATTAACCCTTCAGAACCAACTGTGCTTTGTACTTCTCAATACCTCCATCTAGACCCATATATTTCTTGAATGCCCATTTGCAACCAACAGGTTTTCGTCCTTTAGGAAATGGTACAATTTCCCATGTATCATTATTTTTCAAAGCTTCCATTTCTTCATCCATAGCAATCTTCTAGGATTTTGCGTCATTCATACCTAATGCCTCTTCTACATATCTGGATTCATCAATGTTTTGATTAGAGGTAAAAAATGGGTTTTGAAGGGACCTGAAACCCTTTACAAAAAGGAATAGTTGAAGCAAAAAGGAAACAACATTAAACAACCATCAACCCAAAGACAACAAACCACCAGCCAAAAAGCAACCAAAAAATGACACACACCACTACATATTGTTTAGAATTTCAATAGCTTCCATCTCACTAGCAGCAAGTTTCTATCCCTTAACCCCAGTATCAGAAACCTCCATACCCAAGGCCCCAACCTGATTTTTCAATGTATTTCTAGTCCTAACCCCAAGCCCACCAGTTTTTACCTCACAACTCAAAACAAAACCTTTAGTAGCAACATAATCCTCCCCAGTCAGCTTACCCTCAGCAGCCATAACATCAACAAATAAAAATTCCTTTCTCTTATTAGGGGAGAAATCCATCGCAAAGTCCGACCTAGTCAAGACTTTAGGAGCTTCTCCACTCTTCATAACCACATTCCAAATTTTGTCAATTTTCTCCTCAAGGGATAACATTCTTGCCTCCATACTCTATTTCATATTGATAGTTTCCTCTGCCACAGTATTAGCAATAGTATTGAGACCATCCATTAAATTATCAATTTGGCTTTGGATCGAGGGGTCCTCAACCTTGTAAGCAATTCTTCTAATACGAACATTAGTCCTATTGATCCCATTAAAGAACCATTTAAATTTTTTTCAAAGTTTTCTCCCTATCAAATTTTTCAATTCAATTTCCCACAACAACATACTCTTCAAAAGAACTCTCATGGACCTTATCCTCAGAAGCATCCTTACCTTTACCAGCAGTGACGGGAGACTTCATCCTATGAATGGATTTGGCAATTTGCTCCGCAGCAACCATCCTCTTTTGAATCCTCTCAACATCTGCTTTCTTAGCTCCCACAGCTTGTTCACCACCCACATCTCTAACCTTCTACGTAGGCAATCCAATGATAGCACTCAGAACATCCTCACCATGGAAGCCACCAGCCATAGAGAATCAGGAATTCTTCTCCAAATGTTGACCAGGAATCAAAACCCTTCTCTTCTGACTTCCCTCCTCAGGATCCTGCACAAGTCTAGATGCAGGGGGAGGAGAGGAAGCTTCCCCATAAAGATCATTTTTTTCTTTGTCCCCCTTAGAAGGAACAGTCACCTCCACATCATCACTGCAGGTTGTATAACCCGCTTCCTCATTCAATTTACTTTTCCCAGATTTACCCTAAACAGGGGATATGGAGCCCTCCTCCAAAGAGGCATACGAGTTAGGGACATAATCAACATCATCATCCCTTTCTGACTCAAAATATTTATTTAACATAAGCCTCCTCTTCCTCGGTTTCTTAGAATTCATTTCCTCACCTGACTCAATTTCATAACCCTCCCTAGCTTTAGCCTTCGGAGTAACTAGAGTTTTCTAGACATCATGAGCTTTAACATGTTCATATATCAAAAGAATCAACCTTGCATGCAAAACAGGGCTTTTGGGATTCTTCCTATGCTCTTTAATCCCACAGTCCATCGAAACCAACAAATAATAGGGAAATGACACCCATTTTTTGTGCCTAAAATGGTTAAGCAATGGAAAGTGGTAATTGTTAATGGTCATGTACCTTCCTTCTAGGGTAACATACCTCATGATTTCTTCGAAAAAATCCCGCCAGAGAGCCTTCAAGGAATTCCTCAGATACCCACCACTCTTTGTAGGCTTCAAGTCATCACTCTCATTCTTCTTAAAGAAAAGAGACATCGCGGCTAGTGACTCTTTCTTATCCCTGTACACCTTCATACCCTTAATCGGAAGGCCAGTAATCTGGGCTATGAACTCCTCATCCACCTCAATTTCCCTGCCACCCAAGTCCAGGGTTCTCCCTTTCCACCCTTTCTCAACCAATTCAGTAACCTGAGTATTATTGCCATGCATTTTCTCCATGAAGGAAGTTAGGCCACCCTTTTCTAAAATCGCCCACACTTCCTTTCTCTGCTTTGCAGTATCACAGGATTTGGGCTCAACGCGATTTCTGTCCCCACCCATGACGATGGAAAATAGAGACCAAGTACTCAATAGGAAACATCAATGTTAGTATTCAAATCAAAAAATACATCTCCAATCATCAAGTGAATACCTTTAAGGTGGTTTCCTTGTAGACCTTTGAACAAGCTGAGTTGAAGGTTCTTCCTCCTCTTCTGAAGATTCAGAGTTAGATGAGATCTTCTCAACTTCTTGTCCATCCAGGGGCCTCAATTCAACTTTCTTTTCTTATGTGTAGAAGGAAGTTGAATCACATCTTCTTGTTTATTTGGTTCTTGTTGCAATGTAATAGTCGAAGAAGACTTAGTTTCTCTAAAAATAACACTTCTACTATATATTACCTTATGTGCCATAGGATCCCAAAGCTTGTATCATTTCACACCATAGTTATATCCAATGAAGATATGTTTTACAACCTTTTTCTCCAACTTTGTTCATTTCTCCTTTGGCACATGTGCATATGCATCTTAACCAAAAACTCTAAGATGTCTCAGTGAAAGCTTGTGACCTTACCATGCCTCTATAGGTATCTTATCAACAAGAGTTGATGTAGGAGACTTGTTAATCAAGTAACAAAGTAATGGCAACAACTTCATCCCAAAACCTTTGTTCTAGACCAACACCACTCAACATACTCCTAGCCTTCTCCATCAATTTCATGTTCATTCTTTTTGTAACTCCATTCTACTATGGAGAATATAGAGTTTTCTTTTGTCTCAAAATTCCACAATCTTTACATAATATATCAAAATCATTAGAGAAAAAATCACGGCCATTATCATTCCTCAAACATTTTATTTCCTTTCCAGTCTGTAACTCAACCATTGCTTTAAATTCTTTAAATCAATTGAGAACTTTAGATTTACTCTTTAGAAAATATACCCATGTCCTTCTAGTATAATCATCAATAAATGAAACATAATATATGAATTTTTCAATCAAAGGAACATCTACAAGACCAAACATATTAGAATGAATAAGATCCAATACACCACAAGATTTATAAGAACTCGAGGAAAATTGAACGCAGTTTTATTTTCCATAAATGTAATGCTCACATAAATCAAGATCAAGATTACAATCAAACAACCTTTCAACAAGGTTTTTTTAATTTTTCCAGGGCCCTTAGACCCTTTTCTCTAATGTGACCAAGTCTCTAGTGTCATAGCATAGTATTCTTTATAGGTAACTTTGATTTAGAATAAAGAGCACCCTTGGGTACCTAGAAGCCATGGCGATCTGCTGAAGATGAAAACCTCACCTCTTTCAACAAATTAGCCACAATATTTCTTTTTCACAAAAGTACTATTACACTCAACAGTACATGCATCAAGTTTATACAACGTGTCATGTCTAACACCTCTAGCGATCACCATAACACTTCTAACTATATTGCATATTGCATCAAAAAAGACTGCATGCACATCTACATCTATTAGTTTTCTCACAGAGAACAAATTTCATGCCTAATCTAGGGATATGCAACACACCATTAATATTGTTTATTCTACCATCAGGAAACTTGGTTCTAAATTTATCACAACCAATAATATTTAAATAAGAATCATCACCCAAGTACACCTTATCTCCATCAAGTTCCTCATATTCAAAAAACCAATCTCTATTTGAGGCCATATGAAAATATGCACCTAAGTCAATGAACCATGCATCATTACCTACACGAGTCGCCAAAGCTGCAAAAAATGCATCACCATATTCCTTCTTAGATTGGAACATCTACAAGACTAAACACATCATAATGAATAAGATCTAATACACCACAAGATTTATGAGAACTCAAGTAAAATTGAATGTGATTTTGTTTTCCATAAATGCAATGCTCACAAAAATCAAGATCAAGATTACAATCAAACAACCCTTCAACAAGATTTTTATTTTTCACAGCCCTTAGACCCTTTTCTCCAATGTGGTCATGTCTCTAGTACCATAACATAGTCTTCTATGTAGGTAACTTTGATTTAGAAGAAACAACGCCCTTGGGTACCTAGAAGCCATGATGATCCATTGAAGATGAAACCCTCACCTCTTCCAACAAAGTAGCCACAGTATTTCTTTTCACAAAATTAATATTGCACTCAACAGTTCATGCATCAAGTTTATATAGCATGCCATATCTAACACCTCTAGAAATCACCATAGCACCTCTAAGCATCTTGCATCTTGCATCATAAAAGAATACACACACGCCTGCATATATTTGTTTTCTCATAGATAAAGAATTTCATACTAAGCTAGGGATATGCAACACACCATTAATCCTTTTTTATTCTACCATTAGGAAACCCACTTCTAAATTTTCCATGAACAATAATATTTAAACAAGAATCATCACCCAAGTACACCTTACCTCCATCAAATTATTTATATTCAAAAAACCAATCTCTATTTGAGGTCATATGAAAAGATGCACCTGAGCCAATAAACCATGCATCATTACTTGTATGAGTGGCTAAAGTTGCAACAAATGCAGCATCATCTTCCTTCTCAGATTTGGAATCATAATCAAATATTTTCTTCTTATTTTCTTCTTTGCACTCCTTACGGAAGTGTCTAGGCTTACCGTAGCTCCAACAAATAGCTTTGGAATTTCTAAGAGGTTTGGATCTCCCCTTGGAATTGGACTTATCATGCTTCTTGTTCTTCTTGCATTTTTCCTTAAGTCTTCCACAAACATTTAGGGCCTTCTTGGCACTGATGGATTCCTTTCTCCTCATCTCTCTAGAGAGAAAATAACCCACCACATCTTCAGTCTTCAAAATTAATAAAAATACTCCCAATAGCCATAACAAGAGAATCCCACGAATCAGGAAAAGAACAAAACAAGATCTAACATTTCTCCTCCTCATCTAGTTTGACATTAACTGATGCCAATTGAGCCACCAACATATTGAATGCTTTCAGGTGGTATGTAATGCATCCACCCTCTTCCACCCTCAAAGAATATAATTTCTTCCTCACTAAATATTTGGCTTGATGCATTTCACCAAGTTTCTTCCATAGTTTTTTTGTAAAGGTTTCTTCATGAAAATTGATGAAAACAAAGTATGTCAAGCACAATTTGATTAGATCCTTCGCTTTATGGTCCATAACATCATATTGAGCAAAAAAATTAGGATTTGCAAGCATCATAACATTATCATCCATAGCATCCCACAGATCTCAATCTATTAACAAATCCTCCATCTTCAACTTCCACATCTCAAAATTGTTTCTAGAAAACTTCTCTACCTCTATTCTCTTTGATGTGCTTGTCATTTGAAATTCCTACAACAATATCACAAAGTATCTTTTGTACAAGCTCCCACTCAAATCTAGACTAGCTCAAAAAATCCAACAACCCACAATTGAAACCAAAGGTGATCGAGCTCTGATACTACTAGTAACCTTTAAGATAAGGTAGCAGAAAAACTTCCTACACTAATCTTGAGAGAAGGGTTATGTAAAAATATTTCAAATCTCAAAAGCTAAAGAAACTTAAACAAAAATAATTATAAATATTATTCATACCACAATACCATGATTTACATGGGGAAAACCCTTTTGGGAGAAAAAACCCACACTCCAAAATTCACCCAATATATTATTCATAAATAAACAAGATTACAATATACTTGTAGAACAAGATTTTTCACAAGAGTATCACCAACCAGATATTTGAAGGAAACTCAAAAACTATAATAATCTTACACACAACCTTCATCTCATGCACCTAATATATTGGAGATACAATACATGAAACTCTCAAACGATATTACAAAACCATGAGCTAAAACCACCTAAAAAGTGGTGCCCATCTTTATCTCCAATAACAAATGTATATGATATGTAAAAACACACACCACCACATGTAACTTCCCCTTTACAACTCATTTATGTGTCCAATATGTTTTTACATATCCCATTTGAGGAGACCCAACTTTTGGAGGCTTGATTTGGGTGTTCGATTGATGAACCATTTGAATCAACGAAAAGCTTGTGAATCACTCTATCAAGCTATAGCCTACTACACTAGTTACAACCACTTTCAAGCCCAAAAAAATCATCTAATGCCTTCAAACTAAACTTTGAACTTTGAAAAATAAAAACTTTAATATCTTCAAATCCATACATGATCTTGTGATGAAACTTTATGAGCATGTTTAAATTTAATGAATCTAAAGCTTTGGGGAAAACTTTGCATCAATTCATTCTCAAATTTAAACTTACTATAAATAGTAACCTCATGTAATTAAAAGGTTGAGACACCATTTTACTTACATGTGGTATATAGAGAGATTATACCTATGCAATAATTCCACTCTCAAACACAATATTTTGGAAGAGCTTCATGGTTATCTAATTGGGGTCATTCATGATTTTTGAAGACATGTTATCAAATCAAGCAATGTTTCTTTTGGGAATGGCTTAAAGGTGATCAAAATTTTGTGGTAGAATGTTTGGTATGTTAAATAAATAAAAGGGAGATAGTTTAGACACTTTATTTTTTGCAACCCTTAGTTATTCCTAGCTAATGATGAGAAGAGGCCTTCGTGGATTTCATCACAATGATTTCAATATCTCAAGGTAAGAATATCATCACAACAATGGTGGATCACCTCATTAAATATGCCTATTTTATTGCATTATCTCATCCTCTTACAACAAGAATAGTGGGAAAAAAAATTGGATAATATATAAAAGCTACATGGTACACCTAAGGTTATTGTCAATGACCATGATCCTATCTTTACTAGTAATGTTTGGACAAATTTATTCTCTAGTCTGGGTTCTCAATCGGCTCGTTTCTTCATACCATCATCAATATGATGGGAAATAATAAGTACTTGGAAGGGTATCTACATTTTTTCACTTTAGATAAGAAATACCAATCAATAGATTGGCTACCGTGAGAAAAATGGTTGTATAACATTTCCTTCCATAGTCCATAAAAAATATTTCCATTTTATGGTACTATATGGTTACCATCCTCCATCCATCACATCATCATTAAGGGTGACACCGATATTTCTAGTTGTTGAGGACCACATACATCATCAACAACAAGTACTTTCAAGACTCAGAGAAAATTTGGCCATGACAAATTAAATTGAGCAACAAGTTATCCAACACTCTAGTAAATGGATTTTTGAGGTTGGGGAGTGGGTTTTCTCGAGATTATAGCCATAATAAAATTTCCCTAAAGTAACAAATAAATAACTATAAATTTTCCCCAAAGTATTTGATCCATACCAAATCATGCAAAAGATAGGAAGATTCATCTACAAGCTTGAGTTACCTCCAACAACAAAGATACATTTAGTTTTTCATGTTTCCTATTTGAAGAAAGTGATTGGGTGTAATATCCTTACACCTATAGTATTATTAGAGCTAGATGAACAAGGAAGAAACATATTGTACTAGAGATAATTTTTTTGACATACACAAAGAAGCTAAGGACTAGAACACTCACTAAGTATCTCATTTAATGGGAACAATTACCAATTGAAAATGTCAAATGGGAGGATGAAGAGTTCATCCAAAAGCATCCACACTTGATTAGCATTGAGAACAATGCTTCTCTGAAGAGGGTGCATGATATTTCCCTTAATTTGAGTGTGTGTAGGGTTATGAGTAGTCATATTGTGGCTAACTATTGTGTGCATAAGGTTATGAGTAGATGGATTATGGCTGCCTATCGTGTGCATGGGGTTATGAGTAGTCAACTTGTGGCTACCTTAGCTCTTATTTAAGTTATATGATCATTATTTAGACATTTAGGTCTTCCTAGGGGCATATTTAAGTTCTTAAGCTAGCCTAGGTGGCAACCAAGGAATAATTAGGTATATATAGGAGCTAGAGGTAAAATTATTGTTATCAAATTATGAATTATGTTCTCATGAAAAATATTTGGAGGTTTCCCCCTTGAAGTGACTTGTTATTCTCTATTATTATCAAATATTTACAAAATATTTCATATAAGATTCCTCTTTTGTGCAATTTATTTCATTACAAATCCTCATTCCTCTATAGGACACAAGCCTATGCTCATACCTACAAACTATTCTACTTGATGGACTAAAGTTCAACTATACAATAATTACACCACCAATATTATTCTGAGATTCCTTGAGGAGCACATTGTTTCTAAGTTTGGGATGTTGCTCTCTTTGATTTGTGATAATATTTCAACATGTTCTTATATTTAATTTTGAACTTAAGTATATGACAAGAAGATAATTCTTTTTTTTTTGGTACTTATTATCCATAAGAAAATGGTGTTGTTGAGTCTATGGATAAGAATTTACCAAATGTTTTAAAGAAAATCTTGAAAAAGAATCTTAAGAAATGGCATACTATACCTAAACTCACTTTATAAATTGATAGGGCAAGGAGTATCACTTAAGTACATCACCACATCATCTAGTGAATGGTCAAGAACCATTTTTAACTAAGATTCTCATTTTTTAATTCATAAGAGATTACCTAGAAATTGATGACAAAGTTAAGGCTATATTGTTGAACTTATTACAACTTGATGAAAAGAGAAATATAGTCTAAGAACACTTCAATAAATACGAAGCTATGGTTAAGAGATAGGCGAGAGGGGCCCATAGTGGAGTAGAGTTCAATAGTGGGAATATAAGTAGTCCATAGTGGGCCCCATAGTAGAGCATCTTAACATCCAATTGCAAAACATTTTTTTATCCATGAAATACACAAATTGACAAATCATGTGATGTCACATCGATGCACCAATAAAACATGACTTAGTGCAGCACTATGGGTCTCACCTTTTTTTTGGCCCTTTTTGGATACCTCAACAAAAAGCATGCTAATGTGGCATCATATTTGATGATGTGACCCTAAAACGAAATATAGAGGCACATGAGTTGCCAAATAAACTATTGTACAAAATTGGGATTGATTTGAAATTTTCACATATGATTTTGAAAAACGCGAAGTTAGGATGCTCCACTATGGGCCCCTCTCCCCTAGTTTGATGAAAGATTAAAGGTTAAGACTTTCAAGATAGCCTATCTATTTTGAATTTTGGATAAAGCACGTGAGAAAAAAAGTGAATATGTTAAGTTTACATGTTGCTTGTTCCTTTTTAAATTTCTAAGATTTTAGGAGAAAACACATTCAACCTTCAAACTTTAAATAGGGAGGTTGTTCCATTCGAAGCATTATTTTCATTCCTAAGTTTTCACCAAGTTTTGCTTTGTAGATATTGTGTATATAGTGTCTTTTGTTCACTATTTTAATTTGGTTTGGTATTTGATTTGTTGTTTTGTTATATCTCTGGTTTAATTTAGTTTAGTGTTTGATATTATATCATTGATGAGTTCAATTTTTAAGTCTCATTTTATTTGTTAGGGGTATCGATTTCTTTTCTAAGGGAAGAGGGTCGAATACGAATGATATTAATGTTGATTTGTTGTTATGTATTATTATTTGTAATGTTAAAAAGCATATTTTCAGTTTAGATCTGATGATAGAACAGCAATACATTTTAAACTTATTCAAAACTTATTCATGATTTAACTTGCTTTGATGAACTAGTTTGACATATGATAACATTTTCCTAGACTTTTACACAAAATACATGCTAATGATTTTGAGCTTGTTTGAATTAATTAGTATAATTAGTATATCAAGTGAAATAACTGCAAAAAGAAATCTAAATTACCATCATGATCCCAACCTATAAATAGACTTCATTTTTCAAATTAAGTTAAAAAAGAAATAAAGATCAAAAGAAAAAAAAAACCAATGAATTTTAGGCTAATTTTTAAATAATCTCTACCAAGATTATATTTCCTAGAGTGGAATCAATGATACCTTAATTGGACTATGGACACCCAATTGAAAGCAAATTAATGTCCAAGTAATCTGTAATCATGTTTATTTAGCTAATTACATATTTTAATAAACCATTATTAAAATATTCTTCACAGGACTATTCAGTGAACTTTTTAAACTCGACTATTTCTTTAAACCCATTTGGGTGACCAGAGATGAGTCTATGAGTAACGTTGAATCCACAGAGTTATCACCAAAATCTAATTGAATTGAAATTAAAATTAAAACAAAGCATAAACTGTGACATTTGTTAAACATGTACAGTCCATTCAAGATAATTGATTCACTTTGAAACTAGTTATAACATGACTAGATTTGATACTTGTTTTTGTATGGTTGCAGATAGATACATGGCACCTTCATGGACAACCAGGAAGACTGAAGATCACAGGCAAGATTGCTAAGTACAAAGTGGTTGAAGATGAAGACTAGAAGCTGAATGCAAAAGGCATGAAATATGAGGACTAAAGTTTGTATATGGGAGATAAGATGCAACTTGCTAAAGCAATGATGAGATTATTTAAACTTGTTTTGGTTGAATTCCTTGTTATCTGATACAAGGAAACTCAGCAATGTTATGTGGATGAATCAACAAACCTTGTGTCATGTTTTAATATGAGAATTTGCATGGAGATTATCAAGGTCCGTGACAATGTATGGGGGAGCTAACTGATCTTGTGATCTGTTGACATGAGGATTTGCATTGAGATTATTATCAAGAAAAAATATGACAGGGATATTTAGAAGCCTGCAATTGTTATAAATGTGAAGGAATGTCAGTGGTGGTCAAAAGAAGTGCTAGACTACTAAGTCTAAATGGGTTCAAAGGGGATACATTTGCAGAGTACCTTATAGATTTGTCAAAGAGATGCAGGTCTATAAGATAAGAAAATCTTGATATGGAGCTATTTGAACATGAAGCCAAAGAGTAGTTTGAAGCTTTGTGCATTGGAAATATAATCCAAGGGGAGCTATATAAAGGGATTTGACCAAGGGAGTTGTGTCTTCTAATAAGAAAAGTAGTTTTAGAGCCCTATTTCCAAAGGAATTATACATGGAGACTATACTTGAGAATTGCTACCAAGGAATGATGCCACAAGCATTAAATTCAAGTTGCTTTAGAGGCTTTAGATTATAAATAAAGGATTAATCTAAGCCATTAGATTATAATTTACATTTAATTTTTTACAGTAGGTTTTGGAAAATAAATTATCTTCTTACAGTTCAAAGTTCTTCTTTTTTTGCATTTTTAAGATTATTATTTTTTCAGGTTTTTCAGTTCTTTAAATAATAAATAATGTTATTGTTTATGTTTTTTGCAAAAATTTAATTAAGTAAGATTTTGATGTGTTAGTTCAAAAATCTCATGAATTTAAAGTTCTGAAAGATTGTGTTCTAGATTTGCTCATGCATATGATAATTTGTTCTATGTTTCTTCATGTTTATATTTTTCTCAAATTATTGCACCTTTCTTGTGCCTCTTATTGTGTAGAATTGATCAAGAAAGAGTGATTATTTAAAGATTTTATCTTCACAATATAATTATGATGTTATATGATTACAAAATAGGATCACTCTCTCTTTTTCTTGTTATCTTTTGCAATTTTTTATGTAGCTGATTAGATTAGGATATAGGTTAGGAGTACAGTTGTAATCTAATTTTATAAAGTTTTATTTTATTGATTATAAGTGGTATTTGTTGCTAATTGTACTATGAAATGATAAGTCTAAAGCATAGTATTGAGTGTTGTGTAAACATTAATTTAATTAAAGTTTTGAAGGTTCTAGCTAAATATTTAAGCTAAAAATTTAAATACTCTACATATTGTAGTAATATTTGTCATGGATATTGAGGTGGTGTCAAAGCTAGTTTTCCCACCAGCCTATTTTCTTTACAAATTTGATTGAATACATGTTGAGAATTTATACATTCTAATGACAAAGCAAGTACATATTTTTTGAGACAAATAATGAAAAATAACCTTCAAGGATTCCAAAGGGTGTAACCCTTCTAATAGGTACTACCCCATAACAAAGTAGTATGGAAAAAAGGAAAAGAATGAGAGCACTGAGGTTAGGGTAGAAAATAAATTTGATATAATTTGGATATGTTGAAACAAATACTTCACAATATGGATGATAAAATGAGTGTGTCTAGATAGCATAATTATGAGGGAAGTGCTTCAAATACTAACAATCATAATGTCACTCCCAACGACACAAAAAATTGTCCTAGCTTCACTAACTAGGCCTTTCAAACCTATGTTATGTCCTAAGGAAGAAGAGGTGCATGAAAAGGTTCTTAAGGCTGAAGTTCCCAATTATAAATGATATTACATGTTATGTAGAGCACCAATGCCTCCCAAAAGAGATCTAGGTTGAAATTTCTCTTGCCAACTTTATAAATTGGAATAAGTTGAGTAGAAATAGCCCTAGGCTTGAACCAATGTTATCAACTATC